>CM048821.1:21304306-21566863 GCA_026586065.1 Dioscorea zingiberensis | reverse complement strand
ACTATCTTCCATCCATTTGGCGTCCCGCACTTTATGTGGAAACACAACCTCAAGGACTTGATAACATGGAATCGATCTTTTAGATGAAAATGAAAGGCAACAAGAACAACCAAGGTCTTCTACAAGCAACCGCAATAAAGAGGGCCTCCTTCGAGCATCAAGGGACCAAATAATGAGGATACTATAATGACTCCATATTGCCTGCAGTATCGGTCAAAATGGTCGGCTCCACCAAGGCTTTGAAAAGAAGACCAAGGAGAAATTGGTGACCTGCTTTCGACACCTTGCGTGGCTACGATGATCCGTGACATGAATTTTTGTAATGTGAACTTTCACATGGCGATGATAGGCGCCTACCACGAGGACTTCTACATGAGGACGAAAAGTCTCCGCCAATTTTTGTTGATGAATTACCTGGTCGAGAGTAGGCGTGCCTAGTACTTGAGAAATGGAATGGCATGGACCTGGTGATGGAGTTGTAGTTTTCACCGAAGTTGTTTTCATAGTTTGTATGGACACGATTTGTTACGTGCATACGTATAAGATTCTTGCTCAAAATTTATTTTAAAATAAAATAAAATTTTGAAAACAAATATTTCTTAATATACAATTAAATTATACTCATCAATTAGAAATTAATTATAATTAAATAATAAAAAATTAATATTTATTTCTCGACTTCCCCTAATTTCGTGGAAAGGAACACACTACTTAAAGTGTAAATCCGGCACCCTTCACTTCCGGTGAAATGAACACAAAAGTGGGGAAGTGCTCACCCCGGGTGCCCCCCTCACTTCAAGTTAAATGAACACAAAAAGTGCGGTACTTCCCACTTTTTCAGTTCCGGAAGTGCCACCTCCTACCACCGACCTCCTACCGCCACGGTTAGCAAGTGAACGCCCCTCGCCACGCAACAAAAGGCCAAGCAGGTGGTCACTTTCCAAACAATAAGACTTGGAGATTGAGAGGCAGCTCAAACTTCTTAACAAACCCTTTGTCAAGTCTTCCTAGGTATTTAAAACAAAACCGAATCCATGCTTCTGGCCTATTCAGATCTGGACTCGTGAAAAATTCCAAACGCACCAAGAGGTCACAAGGTGTCTGACGGTGCATTTGAGATGAAAGTACATATCCGGAGTATGAGTAGTGGATTTAATATGTGTGCATCTTGCACCACCTGATTGCATTTTAGAAATGAAATGGAGTTGTTAATCTCTTCTCATGTTTCACATATTCTGTCAGCAATTTATATGCTTGATCAGTATGGGAGTGGTTGTAATTACAGGAATACATGTTTGAATTGTTGTGCAATGCATGCCTCTTTGTGGATTTTAATAGATTTTATCACATTCAATCAGAAGAGACTCCGAAGTTTTGTCAACAAAAGACATGAGAGCTATGAGGCTTCACTCAGAGGAAAAATTTCTCTTGAATATTGGTTTGAAAAGAGAAGTGCCCACCTGGAACAGCGCGTTATAATCAAGCAAGAGTGATGGCCACAAAAGATGACATTATACTTGTTAATAAACTCAGTCGAGCTGCAACCCAAGATCTTTGATATACTAAAGATGGAAATCATGTGTTAAGCTACATTACATTCACCATGCTTGATTAGTGACTGACTAGCAAGATGGATTCAAGCATCTTTGGTTTAACAACAGCCCTGTGGAATACTCAGTCAGTATGCAGGAATTTCAATTAGAAATAATGGAGCACCATTCCATTATTACTGAGCCCAAGCAACAATGGATTTAAAGAGTATTCCCAATGTTTCAAACAAACTAAGCTGAGCTTTTCTGGAAATCCAATCAATAAAAGATGAAAATGGTATAATATTGGACACTCCAGGAATGGTCACTTGAAAAAGTTTTCTTTAGTTTCTGTACTGGGAGCTTTTCTGCATGAAATAATTGTATAAATCGTAAACAAAGCCAACTTTTGTTTATTATTGAAATACTAACAAATTATATATTTGATGTATCAGGATGTTACTTTGGAAATCCTGGCATTGGATGATAGGTGGGACCAAAGAAATTGATATTTTCCAGCAGAAATCTTCACAAGCTTTGGGGAACGGCGAGTGAGTGAGAGATTAATAAATTCTGCTGGAAGTAAGTTCTCACCTATATCCCTCCCCCAATGGGTGCTGGAATTTTGCCGGGCAGTGATCCGTCCAAGGCCAGTCAGTGGGTTCAAGTTCGTTCAAATAAGTAAATGATTCAGGATGTATTTGATGTTGCTGTTATCACTGACATCCTCTAGGTACTACTAATGTTGCCAAGGATCTTAGATAAGCACCCTCAAAATGATGGTTTTCAGTCTCAATCTTGGTGGACCAGGGGTTAGAAGTTTACATACAAACATCGATGAATCCAATTGTTATATTTAGGCACAATTTCATGTAAATTTTGAAAAGAGAAAGATGGTTCCTCAGTCCTCAACACTGATTATTTCACATCAACAAATAAAAACCCATTACCTACGAGTTTATGTGGAAATTTGAAATTTATCTTGGTTTCCAAGGGAGCAGTTTGTCAACTAGACCCCGCAGATGAGTAATAATCGTGGTTTTGTGCATCCTGATAAGAAATTATTGGATATCATTCACTTGAAAAAGTATACAGAAGTCTAAAGTTGGGAAACCTATAATTTATGTGTGGTAGAAATAGGCATCACCCAATCAGACAAAAAGAGAGCCTGTACTAATCTCACATACTAAATATCACAGAAGAAAAAAAAGAGAGTAAAACTTGTAACTGTTCTTTTGCTATTTTTGGCAGTGGGACTTTTATTTAACAGCAGGTAAATCTTCTAAGAGGCTGGGTGAAAAACAGAAAAGAAAAGCAGAACACACAATGTTAACTGGCGGCACCTTCAGTTTCCCAGTGGGATGTGCAGTAACTTCTACACTCAAACATACTTACCCAATCTGTTCATCAAAGGAGTACCCTACAAAGGGATAAAGTATTAATTAGCATTGTACAGAAGAAAAAACTCAAAATGTGAACTGGGATTCAATTAAAATGTTGGTGATACAACTAGTGAAAATTTCCCCTCTTCATCAAAAACATTATAAAAGGTTTTCCAATCAATAAAGAGCTTATTCATGTGCCAAAACTAAGTGGGCTGGGCTGTGTGTGGTGTGTGTGTGTGTGTGTGTGTGTGTTTGAACTCAGGAGGTCATAAGGGAGGAGGAACAAGAAACGGAGTCATGGTTACAATTTTGTTCTGAATTTACACAACTGCGATCCTTACATAAAAATCTCATTTAAATAAAAATTAATTGGCAACAATATCAATAGCTGCTATAAACATGGAAGTTCATTGACTCTACCATTTCCCCTGATGCCACAGGAACAATAACAATACATAGTCCTGACACAGGGTCATAATAATACCCCAAGCTACTCGCTATAGTAATAACTGCAAGCAAAAACATGAATAAGGATGACCTTATTTTGCAACAGTGCATGGTTAAAAATTATGAAACATTAAAATAAAGCTGAGAAAATGACTCTTATCATAAATCCATTATATTGTTGGAAATAGTCAAAACATTGGAGGATAATGATCACTTTAAGTTATACAGATGGATTATTGAGACTGCACAACTTTTAAGCATTGTGAAGCAGATTAAAAATTGTTGTGCAAGTAATTGTGTAATAAGTGATAAAAGATTGTAGCTCATAAAATAGTTTACATGAAGATGCGAAAGTAGAAGTATAAAAGTGTTCCTAACAAACTATATTATGTGAATTCAACCAAACTAGAGTAGACAAAATCTTCAGCAAAACCCAGAATCAAATGTGCATTTTCTCTAGGGCCTTGCTCTGAACAATAACTAAAACACTTCTGGGATTAATTTCTTAATAAAGTGCAATCCCATCTGAATCAGTGCATTGATTCTGCACTTGGCCTGCAAAAATTAGAATATGGCCCTGTTATGCCATGATGTGTCATGACGCTTCAAGAATCTTTGTAGATCAAATTCTTTCCAAACCGAGCTCCCTCATCATAAATTCTTGAGCATGATTCCAACACTATATGCCTAGGATGTCTTAATCCTGTTAAACTTAAGAGGGAAAAACAAACATTAACCTGATCTGCTCCAAGACAGCCTATAGTCCTTCCCACTCTTTAATTGCATTCATGTAAGGTTGGTGTTGGTGTTCTCTACCACTAAAATAAAGAGTCCAAGTGGTATAACTAGTAATAAAAAAAAAAAACAGAAAAGAAAAGAAAAATAACATCATAACACCATTACACACAGCATATATCGAGGACAAGACAGCACACACAGGTTCCTTGAATGCTCACGAAAAGAGATTATGTAATTATTATACAAATTTCAGGCTGACTTTAGATTAGTTTTGTTTGTGATAAATTAATGAAAATAATGTAATGCTAGTCTACTTTGGGACATTATAGCTTCTATATGTAACAGAGGCGATATGCAAGCTAAAATGAAGTAAAATATTGGGTTCTCTTTACTTCCAAAACAAGGGCTTTATCTTTATCCTATATAGAATGAAATTCACTGGCAGACGAGAACATTTTCCTCAGAGATGATATTCAGATTACTGTCTCCTTGATTAATTAAGTAATTCTCACAATGCTAGCTGCCAAGTGTAACTCATGGGTGATAGACATTAATGTTAACTATATTTATGGAAGAATTTTCAACCAATTTCTGACAGGTTTCAGGTAATACCATTTAATCATTACTACTCAAAACAGAAATCAATCAAACAAGCCAACTTTTCTATGAAAAATTGATTATGATGGACTATAAAGTTTGCAACATGCATGAAATTTGTGTTAAGAATGTTACAACAGATAAAATGACACTCAAATAAGAAAAGCAAACTACGTATGGGCTAATGCTGAACATGGAAAAAAGGCTCAGGATCCATAAACTGGCAGCTAACAATTAGAAAGTGGTCTGTTAGGACATTCCATTCATACATTTGAGAGAAGCGAACAAGGATTAATAGATATTTATATCTCTAAATTTCCTAGGCAGATCACACATTTCTATCATTGTCACTTGCTAAACTAGATTACATCAACACCACTTGGTTCTCAACCAAAATTAAGACATGCTGAAGTCAAAAAATTAGATGAATTGTTTTACCCAGATGCTGGATCATATACATAATCGCTCTTCCTCCTTCAGCATCTAAAACAATGGCAAAAAAAAAAAAAAAAGTATTAAAAGCAGGAAAAAATTTTTGGTGATATAATTTGATGGACAGACCAGCTATATAAGACTGCAAAGCAATATAGTTGACAATTTACCTCCTGAGCGTAGCTCTTGAGACAGCTCTGAATTTTCTGATGTCAATTTAGGAAGTTGTTCAGAAGCTGAACCAGACTCCACAGCACTCGTCAAGCTGAACATTCACATTAGCTTCTTCCATCATCCTCTCCAAACATGTCAAACTTCTCACTGCTTCCAGATCTAAACCTCCCTTCGCATGAGCTAAACGCCTATATCCTTCTAAACACAAGCCAGAATAAAATGTTAAGGAACATTCCATGACTATATCAAGGGAAAACTACTGTGTTAATAATAACAGCCTAAATACTCACTAAAAAGTAGAAAAACTAGGTTACTTCCAGAAAAAATCAAAAAATCTTAATCTAGAATAGACAACAAAAAGTGAAGATAAGCTATAGGAAATAATAGCAAACAAAGCACATTCAGAAGAAATACAAATAACTTATCAAATTAAGGATGAGAAAGAAAAATAATTTTTACCCTGCAAAACATCAGTATTAAAAAATAAAAATATAAAAAACTTGTATCAGCCCATTGCATCAATATAACACCTTATTAAGCAAATCTTTAAAAAAAAAAAAAGTAAGAAAGCTAAACAAATAAAAGGGTCTGGTAGAGTAAGATCTATAAGCCACAGTACAACTGGAAACCATTTAGCAGGAAACCAATTCTTAAATGAATTGCCAAAAGTATAAGTCAAAAGTTTGAAGCAAGATTATTTTGTTATTTACATTGAAAAGGAACTCAAATTAATCAACAAATAGAAGATAGTACTGAAAGCAAGGTGCATGTAAAATTTGAAAAGTGAATCTCATGACCTTGCAAATCTGAATGTACTAATAGTAAGACTAATAGTAAGACACTAAAAATGGCTGCTAAATAACATGAAGGGATACCATATTTTTGTAACATCTGACATGATTAAGTTTTATAATGTACCCCTACCAAGACGAGATAAGTACAAGTGATCAAGTTCTGCTTGGTAATGCTGGACTGTGCGCTCCAAATTACGAAAATGCTAATAAGGAAGTTTTTTATACACTTCTTCAATCTTATAATCACTTTTTCAAAGAATATATATAATATATAGAATTAAATGTCTTAGAAGTTCAAAACCTAAGAATACAAACAAAGCATCACTGCAGCCAAAAAAATACACGGATTCTTACTGTACTTGTCAGTTCACCACTTCAGTGGATTGAAATACAAAATTTTCTAGTCCTAAAGAGTGTTCAACAGACATCCAATGTGCCAATTAGTTCAATATTCAAACTTGATAGAGACAGAGTATTAATGTTATTTAGCATTTATATATAATAACTACAAACAAGCAGTTCAACATGAGCAAACAACCTTATCATTATCAAACAAAAGATTACTCTTTTTACCAAGGTTTAAAAAGGCGAAATCGGGAACCGAGGCGCTTTGCCTAATTGAGGCGTATGCAGCCTCATATGGATCGAGAGTATGCAAGCCTCAATCTAAAAATAGAATAACTTATAAATCAAAGATAATTGATAAAAATACCACAAACTATTAGCAATTTAACTTAGTTCTTCATCATAAAGCACAAAAACACATAAAAAGAAAAAAAGAAAAAAAGAAAAAGAAAAAGAAAAAGTAAATCGCAGTTAGATCATTATTATAACCACAAAAAATGCATAATAAAAAAAAAAGCAAATCACAGTCTTAAATCTTAAACTAATAGTAATACTCTAATTCTTAAAGAAAACTAGATTCAAGCTTAGCTAAGCCCTCAATTAAAACACAAATACTCCACACTAAAAAAAAGAAAGCAAATCTCAATCTTAAATCTTAAACTAATAGTAATACTCTAATTCTTAAAGGAAACCATCAACAAGTAGGAGACTGGGAGATATATGATGTTATTACTTATTAGGGTTCACTTTGTTTTAGGTTGGGCCACACTAAAAAAATCCCACAAGCCCCCACACTAAAAAATAAATATTAAAAAGAAACCTAAGAGGGCTTTTAATCTGAGGCGAACGCCTCAAACGCCTCGAGGCGAAAAGCCCCGAGGCGTAAGCCTCAAACAAAAAAAGCGTATTCGAATGTCAGACTCTTAAACGTAGTTCTCGTGATCGCCAAACGGGCTGCCTCATGCTAGTGTAGGTGGAGCCTCAGGACGCCAAATCGAAAGCCTTTTAAACCATGCTTTTTACTTCTAATTGAAGACGAAGAATAAAAGAACATCCCAACCCGCCTCTCCCAAAGGTTTCACTGCTCCTCATGGTAAACATCTGCAAATAAAGCAAAAATTACATTAAACCTACAGACTAACAAGCAACGTAGGGAGGGGTGGCAGGCACCAAGACAACAATCAACAACTACAGGATGAGAACAAATAACCAATAAAAGGCTTTATTAACATCATCACAGATTTGATGATAAAACCTACATAACATAGATTTTAAGAGTTGATGCTTTTACAGGAAAAAAAGCAACTCCGCTTGGGAGGCATAGATTGATAGTTAATATTCCAATACCACTAGTAAACACACACAAAAAGAAACTTACTGTAGTCACCATTCTCCATGAGTTTCACAGCACCTTCAGTGAGTTGATCAAATATCTGTTTCGTGGTTTCAGACATCTTTCCACGCTTGTCACTTGAAGTGCCTTTTAATCTCTTTAAAGCTTGTATAATCTGGGAGTTAAAAAAAAAAGTCACAACATGAACTTTATTGATGCAACACATAACCTATTTTGCCCTTCCCAGTAAGTAATAGCCCTGTATAATCTAGAGGCAGGAACTTCATTGGCATCTAACAAAGACCTTATACTATTCAACTAAAAGAAAAAAAAAAAATTAAAAAATCACAAGACAAAACCATCCTTTTAGCATATAAAAAAAGGGTAGCTGGTGCTACAAAGCACCCACTCATGCACGGGGGCCGGGGAAGGGTACATGCTATGTTTCCATGATAAATGATGGGATGGGATTGAAGTCTTGGACACTAATCTGCAATGATGGTTAATTTAGTGTTAGCATATGCCAAAGGATGAAGAGTAGCTTTGGCGCAACGATAAAGTTGTCGCCATGTGACCTGGAGGTCACAGGTTCAAGTCATGAAAAGTCTTTTGCAAAAATACAGGGTAAGGTTGTGTACAATAAACCTAAGTGGTCTGGTTTTTCCTCGGACCCACGATAGAAAGAGCTCAGAAAATCGGTAGCTTTTTACTCAAAAGCTTGTTCGATTGCCTTTAATAAGAAGGTGATGACAAGCATTTTGCATGTAAAATTGATAAGGAGATGGGCTTTGAGAAATATATATAAGAAAGTCGTTTGATCATAATAATCATATAGCATGATTAGTAATTCACCAAACAAAAAATTTTAAAAAATAAACCTACAAATAAACGGTTTCATACTTATATAATGGAATGCAAGAAAGTAAAAAGAAAATAAACATTTTTTAGTCAAGTTGTTTCCATATATGCAGGATCGGATCCGTGATTTTTATTCAAAGGGGCAAACTAATATTAAATATATAAAAAAATATTCTAGTAAGCTTTTATTATATAACTAGTAAATGATGGGTAGAAACTAGAAAGCATGCATTCAAAGAACTAATACAAAGAAAACATGAAAAATTTTAGAAAATACATACTTGAGAGCCAAAGAAATTCAGAATTTGAGAAGAGGGAACTCAAAGAATCACTGGCTATGTCTCATGGTTAGAAAATGAGAAAGGAGAAAGGTAAGGGAATTAAACTTTTTAAAATCAATTTCTTCATATACGTCCTTAGATAATGTTTTAATTACTTTTGTATAGATTTCATTTCCTTGTTTTTGTGGGGCAAATTGAAAAAGTCAAAAAAATCAAGTATTATTTCATTAAAATAAATTTCTTCATATAAGTTCTTAGAAAATGTTTTAATTACTTCTATATAGATTATATTTCACGATTTTAGTGGGGCAAATTGAAAAAATATATATATATATATATATATATATATATATATATATATATATAATATCAATGATTTCTTAATTGAGTAGCTGCCCCACTGCCCCCTACTCTGCATCCGTGTCCATATATATATATATATATATATATAGAAGAAAGCAAAGATTTTAATAAAATTTGCATCAACCTAGTATTCTTAATTCAAATGGCAAATTATTGCTCAACATTAAATACTTAAAGAGAAAATAATTACCAGGCACCCATTCCTATCTTTACCGCTTCTCCAGGTTGAAGTACATTAGCAATGTTCCTCTTTAGCCTTCCTATCTCTTTGGGGTAATTTCTTGGTAATCCTCTTGTGGAATCTTTTTCGCTTGGCTTTTCTCTACAACCCTTGAATCAACTTCCAGATTGTCCAGCCATGCATCCTAGAACACTCAAATATGAACATCTAGCAAGTAGTTAATTAATTAAATGAATAAACTATGGGAAATGGTAGTACCTTTATTTTATTTTGATTTGCATATTCAACAAAATTCCCATTGGCATCAAAATATCCTTCCTCTCTTTCATTTTTTAGATTGAATGGTTCTATTCAATACCATCATCAAAAAGTCTGCATTTTCCCGCCACAAGTAAGCCCCTCAAGTATACCCTTTGACCAAAAGTTGGTGGGACTACAAAAATTGCTACACTATTAAATGATGAAGAACATAAAAGAAAAGGAGACAGAAGTCAAGAGGGAGCTCAAACTCCAATAAAAGAAATTAAAATATAAGCAAACTAATTAAAAATAACATGAAAATAAGAGCACACAGTGTTGTTGAAGGCATCTCAGATGCCTAATAGGTTTTGAGCTTGTGACAATCTAGGGCTAACTAATTAAAGATTGAAGCACTAATCAGCTTCCTAGATTGCTGAGTAGGGGCTTAGGCGATGATTTCTCAATTAATACCAGCTTAATGTTCTAGGGAAGGGAAGTGGATAGTTGTCAAGTTCTCAACTTGGTTCAAATCGGCCTAACTAAGCTCAACCTAACTCAATCCAAATCCAATTATACCAAAAAATCTGAAAAAAAACCTATCAATCGTACAAACATTACAAACCAAAACACAAATAAGATAAGTAAAATTTATAGTAAATAGAACTTACAAAGCCTTGTGTTCAAATAAGGTCATTAACCATATATACTTTGTAGATGATTTGTCATTTTTGAGTTATGTAGTATCTTTTGCCTTAGAATGTTCTATTATTTTTCAAATCACTCTTGAAATCAGAGTGGTCAGCCTAAGTGGTTCGAGATCCTACACCTTGAGACCACTAACTGCGCTAAAAAAGATAAGTGGTAATTTCAGCCATATCTAAGTCCTCTTTGTGTTACTTGCACATTCTTCTTTCTTGTTGAAGAAATCAACTAAAGCTATATATGTTCCAACATCAGCAAACGACTCAATCCCACAATTGCAAAGAAAATTCACACATACAAAAGTTGCCCTCTGCAGTACCACAAATGTTTGAAATCCAAGGCCAACATATGAATGCAAAAATAAGTTACCACCACTGCACCATCACCACCACAGATATCACTAGGAGCTCAAGATCAGCTTCTAGACATTATCACCGTTTAGCTTCAAAATTGGCTCCAAGTGGGCCAAAACTTACCCCAGTTTTTCTTCATATATACACAAGTGTTCTCATTATTGCACAAAAAAAAGGGTTAGGGTTTAGAAGATCACCTACAGACCTCAGTACTAAATATCTGAAAAATAAGGAAAATAAGAAAAAACCATCTATACAGAGAAAAATTGGAACCTCGTAATCAACTTCGGCCGCGATGATGTCAGCCGGATCGCCAAGGGCGCTGGAGATCTTCCTCCATCTTCTCGCTCCGGCGTCGAGCACGCTCCTTGGAGGCCTGCTGCGCGCGACGACTTGTCCAAACCTCGTCCCTCCTCCAACTCCGAGGTTTCAGCACCCTTCGTCGCGTTCTTCGTCTTCTGCCTTTGGGAACTCCTGGCCGTCTTCTCCTGGAAACCAAACCAACATAA
Organism: Dioscorea zingiberensis; assembly: GCA_026586065.1. NCBI lineage: Eukaryota > Viridiplantae > Streptophyta > Magnoliopsida > Dioscoreales > Dioscoreaceae > Dioscorea > Dioscorea zingiberensis. Next base: position 21,555,602 of record CM048821.1, on the reverse strand, counting down.
CATGAGGATTTACTCAGTGGCAAAGAAACGAAAACCTAGGGTTTGAGATATGAAGGAATACATGGGCTTGTGCTCAAGATCGTCGCCGAGGAGGTCACCTAGACCGCGCTTGCGAAAAGAGGTCCTGAAGCTCTCCGCCATGCGCCGTTCACTCCCCCCGTTCTCCGAGTACCAAGCGGTGATGAGGCGTGGTCGTTTACAAAAACAAACAATAGTTAATGTGCGTTTCTTTAAAGGGAAAAACAAATATAAGATAAATACAGTTTTTTTTTTTATTGATAAAGTGGATAAACCACATTTTTTTATTGGATTAAAAAATTAGACTTACAGATATGCAGTTTGCTTTTACAATTCTTTCAAGATTTACCTGGGGTTCTAATAAGTCACTGTCATGAGTCACCGTTGTCATCCCTCAAAGTCCTGTGATCCTGGGGTCTGGACTTGGTCTACCCTAAATGAGGTGAGATGTGTCTTATGTGGGCGCTGGTGTCTTGTAGTCGGTGCTGTAATTGGTGGCGTGAGCACCGTCAACCATGAGAAAAATACAGTGGTTATAAGCGGAAAACCTTATTTAAACTCAAATACTCTCCTTGGAGAATTGCCCGTGGATTGGAGCGTGTAAAAGGTGGTTTTTATCCATCGAGTTTTATAATAATAATAATAAATATAAATAAATAATTATAATTATAATAAAATAGTGTTTTGAACGTTTGATAATTGATATTTTTTAAATAGTTTTCAAAAGATTTAAAAGAGGTGTTTGGTAATTGACATTTTTTAACACAACTTCTGCAAAATAACTTTTTTCATAAGCTATAAGAATTATTATCCCATAGAACCGAGTGGATGGTTCATCCCAATCATAAAAGCATTTTGAGATGTGGTTGGGCAAACATAAAGATTTGCTCCTGAAATAAAATGTCAAACACACATCCTCGAGACACTTTAAATGGTTGTATGGACCATAGACTTGGTTCCATAAATGCATCCCATGGAACACTCAAGCTATAAATCACTAGCTTTTAATAAAGGTAGTTTGTCAGTTTTTTTACAACTTCTATTTTTTTAAAAAAACCATCTAACATGTTTGTTTTCCTGAAGTGTTTACCTTATTAAAAAAGTGCTTTGTGGAAAAAAAAAGTCCATCCATACACTTCACCCAAAATAAAAATGCAACAAATGATAAGCAACTTTCTTCACTCCCAATGTTTATAGGATTTTTGAGTAAAAATTATTAATATTTATTTATCATTTTTTTCATTTACTCAATATCAAATAACTCGCCATTACACTCCAAACTACTCCACACCAACTACATTACTATCATCGTACCCAATCGTGACTACACCCATGTTACTATTATCAATCCTCACTTAGAGTAAGCATTCATTCTCAATCTAAAATGGAGGGGAAGTATCTCAAATGGGTTGTGTTCCTCCCACTTTAATTGTTCATTTGTCATTAAGTGTGGAAGTTGGTACTTCCCAATTTTGGTTAAGACCCATTTCAGCCTTTTTATCACTAAAGTGGGTGAAGTGGACTTCTGCATATAAAAACCACTTCGCATTTTGGTGTCTTCCTCATTGGGGGTGTTCTTTTAGGTAAGTGACCAAGTGAAGTGGGGAAGTGGCCCACTTTACTTGATCAGATGTGTTTTTCTTTTAGGCGTAAGTCCTACTTTCACCACTTCTATTGAAGCTTCGTAGACTTCCTACCAAAATTAACTAGACTCACCCCTCATTTCGATTTTGCACCAAAGTGTACAAGTGATTTTGGTATGAAAGATCACCTCAACCTCACTTTAGTCCTAACCCATTTCAGCCCCACTTTCACAAAAGAACATCCGAAGTGAAAAAATGAACACTTCCAATAGTTACCACTTACACTTAACACCATGGGTTTAACTTTACAGTCATTTCAGTCACTGGGGAATTGTCACTTCCAACCCACTTCCCCGAAGTGTCATTTTCAAATTTCCATCCCTACATGTCTCCTTGTCAAACATCACTTTTGTGTTTGTTTTCATGATGTCATTTTTGCTTTATGAAATGTGGGAGCATACCAATGACAACAAGGCTTATTAGTATCCGGGTCCCTTGTTAAGAGGGGGTTCTCCTATGGATCACCCAAGATCGAACCCCACTCTTGCAAGGTGAGAGTCAGACGTGGTGATATTCTCCTGTGGATTACCTGGGATTGAGCTGCCACGCCCCGCATTACGTCCTTTGACGCCCTTCGTGGGGCGCTTTGTCGCCTTTAGTAAAAAACAAAAATAAACGTGGACAAACCACTAGAAAGTACGTTATAAGCATGGTTCGAACTCTCAACCTCTCCTTGTGATAGGTAAAGGACTAACCAATTTTTCTTGTGAAAGTTGGTTAAATGTGGAAGTATTTCGTGTGTATTCTTCTTTATTTAACTTTGGAATTTTTTTGGTGATTTGGAATTGAATGATTTTTTTCTCATAAGTACATGTCTCATCTTGAATGAATTCAACCAAACACCCTGATCACATTTCATCTTCAATGAAGATTAGAATGGTGATTAGAATTTATAATCTGAATTAGATTGAAATTATTTTAATAACCCTTACAAAAAGCATATCAATAGGATGTAAAATGTGCCTTCTTTGCATGCTTCTATATAGTAAATTTCTATACCTTTATGGTTGTGTTTGGTTGGGGGATATCCCTAGGATGGATGAAGAAAGATGGTGGAGACTCTCAGACACTACTCCCAAAATTAAGCATTTCTATGGAAATACTCCATAAAGCATACTACCCACAAGAGATTACATATATCCCATGAACATAGTGTTAGATATTTTTCTCTTAGGATTAAAGTTTACAAATGGTCCATGTACTTAACTTCAATGTTCGCTTTTATTCACGATTTCAAAATGCTCAATAATGTCGCCGATTCTGTTACATATTTTGTTCAATAATATCACGATCTACGTGGCGTCATGTTGTCGTATACTGCAGAAATACATGCTATTTGTCTTATTTTGTTTATTTGCTGGTTATCGTATTTGTTGAGTGCGGCAAGACATGTGGGTTTATATGATGATATGGCAAATGTTTTTTAAAAATAATAAAATAATTTTAAATAGAAATTAAAGTTATGTTGATATTGATGATGATGTGGCAAAGTTTTAAATAACTCATTAAAGTAATTAATTATTTAATAGTATATAATTACTACATTATTATAATCAAAAATAATACCAGTAATATAATTATCAATTAATTGTTTCACTAAAAACATAATTAAAAACCAATTAACTTAACCCTAACCCTAATTAATAAACCCTAACTCTATCCTCTTTCTCTCCTCCCCCGCCGCCCCGCCGCGACATACAGTAATTCAGAGGAATAGGCTATAGACTGCTCTAAGGGAGTCAATGGCGGCGATTAGACCTGTGACGGCCCGTTGGGGCTTCCGATGATGAAGCCGACGACATCCACCACCGCCGGACTCGACATCACCAACTCCCTCTCTACCGCGCGTCGTTCACGTTCTCCTATGATTTGTGGATCTCGGAGGCCTTGCTGGTGATGCTTCTCAAGAGTCCCAAGCAAGTGCGGAGCTTCGTAAAGTGACGCCACTTCGGCCCACTAGATAATCGGTGATCTGGCCGCCGCATTCCCCGCCACTGCCTGGGTCAAGCCAAGACGTCATGGCCGCCGCGGTCATGTGGATCTCAACCATGGCTGGGAGGAGAAGGGGTATAGGAGGAGGAGGAGGAAGGTCATAGGGAGGAGAGAAGAGGATAGGGTTAGGGTTTATTAATTAGGGGTAGGGTTAAGTTAATTAGGTATTAATTGTTAATTATATTATTGGTATTATTTTGGTTATAATTAGTGTAGTAATTATGTATTTTATTAAATAATTAATTGTTTTGTGAGTTATTTAAAACTTTTGCCACATCATCATCCATGTCAAATATCACTTTAAATTTCTATTTAAAAATTACTTTATTTAAAAAAAAAACATTGCTATATCATCATATATGCCTACATGTCTTGCCACCCTCAACAAAATACGCACTCAACCTCAGAAATAAACAAAATAAGAAAAATAGCATGTATTTCTACCGTATGCCAATTGTATTGCCACATCGGCATCATGGATATTATTGAACAAAATATGTAAAGTACAGGGACTGTATTGAACATTTTTAAAGTACAGGGATAAAAACGAACATTGGTAAAGTACAGGGACCATTTGTGGCTTTAATCCTTTCTATTATGTGGTCTTAATTAACCACTTTGGTTAAAGTGTCCAAATGTATTTGGTTTTATATAAAGTTGGACTCACATATAACTTGGAGCAATAGCGGTTTAACAAATTTCAGTTATCTATGGATAAAGCAACAGAGTTTAAATTTGATTTGGATTGGGAATCTTGATGGATAGAGATCCTTATCCTAATCATTATATAAAGAGCTCTGGTCCCTCTCTCCACCATATCCTAATCTCCAATATCCAAGGCAAACATTAAGGAGGGTGAGGGAGAAAAGATCAGAAGCTCACCGCTAATATGTTGCGGTATGTTGCAGATTATTTGTGCTTATAAGGTTACGTCTGATGATAAAGCATACCTAACACCATAAATTATAGTTTTACGATTTACAATTTATAAAAACAAGATCCTGTATATATGCATATTAAGTATATTGCATGCATAATAAAATCCAACACATCATGCTCACTTTGCCATTTAAAGAATGAAAATATTAATCACTTCTTCATTGAGTTTGGAGGCTGTGGGCATCAAAAGCTAGGAAGAGATACAGGTTGCACGCTACCTTCATCAATGGAGGAGATAACAAGGAAACATAACAGATAGGTAATGGATAAGCCCTGGCAAGATTGGGGTACATAGATTAAATAGCTCAAAGCTAGCTCTGGTGGCATGCACTTTTTAGCAGATTTAGAAATCAAGATGCAACCAAATATTTAGAGGGATGACAGGTATAATGATAATTCATGAGTATATGCAATAGTAGTTATCCATTGAGCAAATAAGAAATGAAGTTGAACAGAATCGTGCAAGCAAACAAACACATCTATCTATATTACTAAGCTTTTACTTTTAAAAATCCAAAAACCCAAAAAATAGGTTGATTTTGGAATTTTCACATAATTTTGGATTTTTTAATTTTAAAAATTATAATAACTACATGTCATTTATTGAAGGGGTGCTGACGATTGTGTGTTTAGAGCTTGACAGCTCATCCTCAAAACCGCCTAAACCCAAACCTTTGCCTCAATCCTTACGTCAATTGAGATCGGGAGAGGAATACCTAGGGTTTCATTTCAACCCCTAATCTTAGGTAAATTTGGGAACTTTCTTTACCTCGTTTTAGCTATGAGAATTTTGGGTTATAATTTATTTTGATCGATTTGTGTTGCCCTTTGTAGTTTAATAAATTAATTTATAAATTTTATTAATTCTACCTCAAACATATTTTAGTGCACAACAATAATTTTATGAAAAAGAGTTTTTTGAATCTGCTATAACTCTTCTCACTATAACTCATTTATTCTTTTCTTTCTCGCAGTTTTATTAATTATGTTATTTATAACATAGTTTCAATATGAGAACAGAAGAATACATAAAGGAAGGAGGAAGAAGATGTTTTATTTATTCAATTTAGATAATGCTTTACAAGATAAGCAAATCAATATTTTCATTGAGTTTTATTCAATCATAGGTTATATATTTTTTAATTTTAAAATTTCATCATATATGTGAATAACATATCAGTATGTAGAACCATGAAACACAAACAAGGAGTAGTGTTCAACTTTTTATAAAACTCCTTATAAAATTATCTTTAGCTATCTAATTAAATTCATAAAAATTAGAAAAATTATTTACAAAATTTATGTTTTTTCTAAAGTCTAATTTAGTTTTGTGAAAAATGATTTCATATCTTAAAAAAGAAATTAGATGAAACAAATAAAAAATTCTATAACTTTAAATTTGATTCAATATCTTGATATAAAAATTAGAAAACGCTAAGAAGAAAATGACAAACTTTATGGCCCTTCGTATTGCTCAGGATTTTTTTTTAATAAATCTTGATTGTTTTGCTAGTATATATTAAAATTAAATCCATGATGCCTAAGTTTCAATAAACCTGAAATCAATGTAGCAAATCAAACCTTAAATCAGTTTCAACAAACCCTAAATTTCAAAATCAATTAAAAAAAAAGAAAAGATTCTAAGTTTTCAATGATCCCATCACATACCTATAAGCCTCGAATATCTCTTTAGTGATCAAAGACAATCCACTGCATGTGCCTCACCAATCCACCACTCTCATAGGTATTATCGTATAGACGAATTCTCCATTGGTGGAGGTCTTTCAGCGACTTGTGTATGATTGTAACCCCCATTGCATGATCCACTTACCGCACTCTAAGATTGATCCATCTGAGAATCCTCAAAAGGTTGGGCATTGAGTAACAGATTACATCAAAAACCAACCTGAGAATGTATGGTTGTTTTGATAGTTTGATTAATTATTTTATAATTCAGGAATTTGAGAAATTTCTAAAATTCCATGCTAATTTCCTGGGGTTTTTGGATTTTTTTTTTAAATTAAAATTAATATACTCCAGTTTAATAATATAGATAAATTCTAATTAAAATAATTAATTTAATTAATTTAATTTCGCCTAAATATTAATTAATATTTATAGTTTTTTTTTTAAAAAAAAGCAGTAATAAATATATTAGTGAAATTAATTAATTCTTTAAAACAAATGAAAAATTAGTTCAAGAGAGAAAGAAATAGAGTTTAAACTTTAAACTAGTTTAACACCAACCAAACATGGCCAATAGGATTGCTACTTATGTGACTTATTTTGTATATGTAAAATCAGTTCCCTAACATTTATATTATAATTTGGCAATAATCAATATATTGTTTATTTATAAATAATCTCTTGCTTCAATTCTACTGCATCCAGGCTTTTTAAACAACCCTCTCTTGTCCACCAATCTCCTCAACTCTGAAGCTTCCTTCCACTTCCCCAAAGAAGCACAAACATTAGCCATTAACACACAGTCTTCACCGGACCTACACTTGAAATCTAAAAGTTCTTTTGATACCAACTCTGCTAATTTGTTTTCATGGTGATCTCTGAACACACTAAGCAAGCAATACAGCACCTGTTTTTGTGCTTCAAAAGGGACTTCATGGACAACTCTCATTGCAGCATCAATCTCACCAGCTCTACCAAGAAGATCAACAATGCAACAGTAATGCTCAGCAGTAGGCTCAATGCCATAGTCTCTCTTCATGCTGTAAAAACACTTGAGCCCTTCATCAATCATGCCACAGTGGCTGCAAGCCAGAAGAACATCAGTGAAAACAATGGCATCTGGCTTGATGTTGTTGTTGTTTTCTCTCTGCATCTCATTGAATAGAGCAAGAGCTTCTTCTCCCATTCCATGACAAGCATATCCATTGATCATAGTGCTCCATAGTGTCAAGTCTTTACCAGGAACTCTTTCGAAGATTTCCTTTGCTCTTTCAATGCTCCCACACTTGCAGAACATTTGAATCAGTGATGTACATAACTGCAAATCGAGAATGAGGTTGCTCGCTTTTGCATACTCTTCCACCTTTTCACCGAGGCTTAGTGATCCAAAATCATTACAGGCTGAAAGCATGGTAGCAATTGTGGCTTTGCTAGGCTTGATGGATGTAGCTAGCAAGTTCTCAGATAAAGCCAGTGCTTTGATGGTACACCCAACATGAACATATCCACTTATCATGGAAGTCCACAAGGATATATCCTTCTCCGGCACTGAATCGAAAATTCTTCTTGCAGATGTTGTGTCGTTGCACTTTGCGTATGCATTAACAAGTGAGGCGGTAACGGTTTGTACTCGATCAAAACCGCATTTGATCAACAGAGAGTAGACCATGCATACTGCAAACAGTCTCCCTAGCATGACACAAGCTGAAATAACACCCAAGAGTGCAACAGAGTCCAGTTCAGCTCCTTCTCTAAGCATTGTTCTGAAGAGATTAAACACTTCATTGAAATCTCCAGCCTTCACATATCCACCCATCATCACAGTCCAAGTGACAATAGACCTTTTCTCAATGGAGTGGAATAAGACTCGGGCATCGTTGATGGAGCCGAGCCTCGCATACACACTCATGACAGCATTCAAGAACCTCAAATCTGAATGAAAGCCAACTTTGATCCCATAAGACTGAACTGAGGCACCATGCTTCAACGCCGACATCAAGTCATTGCAGCCTGATGAAACAATGCTCACTAAAGTGCTTGCATTCGGCTTAATGCCAAGACTCCTCATCTCATTGAAAAGCTCCAGAGCCTTGGCCATGTCCGACTGGATGCTGTAAGCATGGATCATGGAGTTCCAAGAAACCAGGCTTCTGTCAGGCATTTCATCAAACACCTTCCTTGAATCAACGAAACAGGAGCATTTTGAGTACATATCCATCAATGAAGTCTGGACGAAGGCATGAGATTGGAAGCCAAGCAAGATTGTGTGTGCGTGGATCTTCATACCATCCAAGATGGAACCAAGTTTTCCGCAAGCTTTTGCAATGAAAGGGAAGGTGAAGTTGTCTCCATGGACATTGGACCTGAGCATGGAGGAGTAGAGTTGGAGAGACTCTAAAAAATGTCCATTTCCAACTGATGCTTGGATCATTAGGTTCCAGGTCGTGGTAGGATTTGGCATCTGGGCTTCTATTCGTGCATTCCAGTACACTAATTCATAATATATGATTTTTTTCACTTCACAAGAAACAGCCAAATAGTGAAATTGTTTTTTTTTTTTTTTTTTTCTTTGGATATATTGAACCGCAAGCAACCAAGTAAACAAATGATTGTGCACAATCTTCGGTGGAGGCCTACACCACATGGGCATTGGACCACCCGCACCAACTACTGCTCACTCCGAAAAAAATGGCCTCAACTATAAATTGAACCCATGCCACACTGGTGCGGACCTCTTATGTGACCAGGTGATCAATAGACTCATGAGTCAGTTGACCAAATAGTGAAATTGTTGGTACGACACAGCCAAATCACATTTAAAACTTTAAGAATAGAGTAGGAAAATACATTGTAGATAAGATTATTTTGCAATTTCACTTGAACAAGGGCCATTTTATCATGATAATTACTCTGATGTGAGAAGAGAACAATATGAGTGGCAAATGCGCCAAAATAAAATTTTCTCAAGTTGGAATTCCTATGGAAATTTTGGGTTGACAAACAGGGCCCGAGTAATTTTGCATGTATGGTAACTCATGGATACAGGTGCAGCTTTTCAAAAGTTCACTCTCATTCCAAAAGTCCAATAAATATATAAATTTATGTTTTCGATCTCAGAAGATTGCTACCTTTCCTCAACAGCAGTAGTATAAATCTTGGTTGTCATACAATATAGTAGAATATGCAACAGCAATAAGCAATTACATCAGTGTTTGGGGCAAGTGCAGCTGAAATTCGATGTCTCGGAGTTGGTTAATTAGATCTAATCACGTGTACAGATAGGCATAAAAGAATAGCTCTTCAGTTATTCTTTCTTCTTCCTATCAGTAAAGGGGTATTTCTGATATATAACGATGCTCATGATCACGAGAGGCAGCGCCAAGAGGCAGTAGAGGGACGGAGGTTTACCATCAAAGATGAACTGCAGCAGCGCTGTCACAAGGAGGGCTGAAACAATCACAAACCCCTGCAAATGATTTTTTAAAGGGATAAGTGGATTATTAGAGATTGCATAGAAAAACAGTGGAGAGACTGTTCTTTCCTAGATGCAGCTACTAACCTTTCTGACACCCCCGGCATAGGTCGTGACAAGCCCCACAAGGATCCCCAACTAACTCATGCGCTCAATATTACCGGGATCTGGAGTAAAAGGTTTGCCTGTCGATAGAGCCATTATGACAATCTGATTTTTGGAAAAGAAGGGAGGAGTTAGAGGAGCATGCTCCAAATGTTCATACAGCGGATATTATTTTACTTTTACTTAGATAAGTTTAAATTAAAGGAAAGTTATGAATGAGAGAAACATTATAAGAGTCTTCTAGTGGAGCTAGTAGAACTTTGGTATTTATCTAATAGAAAAAATTGAAAGCCAAAGCACATGGATGTGTGGTATAATAAAATATGCTCCTACCTAAATACAAAAAAAAGGAAAACAATGGATCATTACACAGTGTTGAGTGGGACACTCAGGAAAAGTTTTTTAAATCAAGCTTCAATAGTTTTGAAGGAATATTTGTTTAGAATTTTGCACACTGTCATCTGATTAAAAAGACTCACATGCATCAAGCATAGTTGATTAGTTGAATATATACATGATAAAACCAATGAAGAACAAAACATATTTGGTAAAGGAATGAAGGTTTCCATTTGATCTCCTATGGCATAATTTCTACCAAAAAAGGAAAAAAATCATAAATTTTGTCTGATATGATATAGATATACACAGTAATATAAAATGAGAAATGTAAAGGATGGTGGCAAAATCTTAACCAGAGTCCAGGAGGAGTCCAAACCATGAAGAAGAAACTAAACTTTCTGATGGCCTCCCCATCAGGTGATTTGTGGGTGCTTGCCAACATGCACAAGCTTCCCAATCAAAAGACATTTCCACTGTCATCAAGTATGAGGTATGTTTCTTTTACCTAAAGAAAGAAAATGTGTAACAATACAAGATTATCAAGCATAAAAAAGAGAAATAATTTCCATAGCTTGCAATAGCCAAACTGACCTGGAGTAAGCCCACTGGCACAAAGAAGAAGCTAGGCCAGAGAGGGTGACAGAGGGCAAAATGAAGGACAGGAATAATCTCAATAGTAGAACTTGATCTGCATTATTACCACTGGAACCCTTTGCTAGAGCCCTCTCCAATACTCACAAAAAGAATAGCAGCATTAATCTCAGTAGCAGGCTAAGGCGCCAATTTGTTTAGTTGGATTGCTTCTGCCTGAAGATTTGTGCACCCAAAAAGTTCACAAGCAAATGATTGTCAGAACATATATTCTCCTATTTTTTACCTGCATCAGCACAAAACATAATTTTGTAGGTTATAAAACACTAGGGCATATTACCTTCAGGAATTCCAAATTATACTTGTATGTATAAGTGGACCATAATTGGCAAGTCAGAGATTAAATTCAACAAATAGGTTAAAATGGCTAATCATTATGAAATTGATACAAATGAGAGAAAAATAAAACTGCAATAAGCACAGATAAGTAAGGAAACAAATCCAAAAATTCAATGTAGCACTTCCATTTGACTTCTGTATCAAATTCAGGAGTTGGTGGGAAATATTGTGCCCATTTATATTAGGGGAAAAAATCTCCAGAAATAAACAAAGCATCTTCAAATTAAAATAGGAATCCTACCGTTCCTACCTATAAATGGTAGGAATAAAACAATGAAATGTATTACTTCTTCCAAACCCTCAAATCATGGGACTAGAAATAAAAATCTCAGTAACCTATTAGTTTCAAATCTAGAAAATTAGTGGACAGGAGACTTTAACGTGAATGCTATTTAATCTTATAAATAGTAATAAACATCTGTATTTAATATATACAACAGATTCAGGCAGGTAATTGTCAATTCTAAACATATATAGAAACCAGAAATAATCTCAGTATGTGAGGATATTCAAAGAAAAAGATACTTTTTAATGATATTCGGCACCCCAAGAACATACCCCAAAAATAATAATATATATGTGAATAATGCTGTAAAAAATCAATTTTGTCTGGTTTAGAATAGAGAAACTGAGAGAATCTAGCATTCTTGTAGGAAATCTGCAACAAGCCATGTCTCCTGCAGTGCATAGGGATGAAGCTGCTGGGAGGCCTGAAGCAGTCAAATGAGCCAATACAAGGTCCTACTGATTGTATAGCCTCTTCAAACTACCTTCTTGGCTAGGAGAAATAGGTGCACATATAACCCGCAAGTAAATGAATCAATGGATTAATTTTATAGTGGATGAGCTTGAAAAGGGGAAAGCAAAATGCTAATTTTATTAAAATGGATCAGATATTAAAATTACTCTTTGCTACTCTCACATGCTAAAACCAATGAGGTCACAATGACTTCCTGCCTGCAGCAAAATAAAGCAAATCATTCTGTGCTGGAAGACTAGTAATCGCACATTGGTTGGCCATTGGCTCTTTTGGTAAAAAGAACAATTTTCATCATGATTTTCAGTTAAAAAAAAAAAAAAAAGGACAAAATGCCATACACAGATACAATTGTCAGAAACACTCAACAATGAACAGTGTGATTACAAGTGCATCAAAAAGTTGGCTTATCTTAATTCTCATATATGTAAACTGACTAGGGAAAAGCATATATATACAATAGAAAACACAACCTTTTAGCAAAGCTGACTAAATATACCAAAACCGACTAAAGATTAACCCAACTCCCTTCAAATTGAAGGGAGTTTATTGTCTGATCTTCAAAGGTTTTTTAAATCAGTAAGTAAATAAGGTGCTAATAATCAGATACAATCATCTAGTGAAGCTAAAACTAAAATATGAGTAAAGAAATGATTAATTTTAAATATATGGATCAATCATATAAAAGATAAATATATATTGGGTCTTAGTTATTCCAAAAATATTTTTAAGTTTTCTTCAATATTACTAAGCATAAATCAGGCATCTTATAAGAATTTTCAGAAACAAGAATGTTTAAAGTTCAGATGATTTGATGACTCTTGAACTGAAACAAAGAATGCATTATCATGCCAAGGATGAGAAATGCTCTTCTGACCATGCATGATGAAGAAATTATAATGTCAGACTGATATTCCTGATTGAAATAGACTACTTCCAACAGTATTCAACTCCAACTCCATTATTGAAATCTCAAATGGAGAAAGAGTTGAGCTGAGAGGGTCTCTTGTTCTATGGTAATAAATAAAATCTCAAAAATCATAAACAGGATTTTAAGAGGAACAATGTGCAAGCATTTGTAGTTTCCCCAAATTTGATTTTCTCTTTGTTCCTCCAGCACATGTTAAGTATTTGGAATAAGAATTTAAAAAAAAAAAACTAATAAATAGTGCCTCTTGACACTCTGGCTGCATTTTGCATATATAAATAAATATTCAAATAAACAAAACAAAAAGAGTGCAAATGTAAACAAAACAAATTAATGGTAAGTAGATAAAAGTAAAGCAATCTGACAAATTATATGGACCAACTTCACTGAGCAAGTGCATCCTCGTGGAAAGAGTTGGTTTTGGAAGAAGACTCAAGCAGAGTGGTCGGTTTGCTATATGCACAAATCAAATCCTTTGAAAAACACTCTTTTGTGTTATCAAGAAGAACTAACTATGTGCAAAACAAATCATACACAGGTGGGCAATACAGAGAAAGTAACACAAAGATGTAAGCTCATTGTGCTTTCAAAGGCAATTCCCGGGCTACAGGAATGTTACAGAGAAATTTAAGAAAGGGCTAACTGCTACCACAACGACAAATTTAGCAGTACCAAGACATGCATGCTAACTCTTGAAAGGAAAAACAGGATTAGGAAATAACAAAGAAAAACAAAGGAAATTGACTCTTAAGTAGAAATAAGTAAAGTATACCTTAAAGAATGTTAGCCAGGTGCAACAAGGCACAGGTCCAGTAGAAGTTGGAGAATTAAATATACACATCCTTATCCCCTGCAAGCAAAGTGACAGTTCTCTCAAATGAACCTATGATGCCCAGGATCTTCCTACAAGAAAGCTCAATGGTGTATAAATGTCCATCCTTGGTGAAGGCCTCTACCGAAACAATTCAAATGATTAGATGGCAAAGTAACACAGCTGTTTCATACAAGAAACCAATGATCAAAAATACTGGAGCTTCCTATATTGCCCAGATCACTGAAAACAAATCCATGCTTCTAACAATGCCCGAATGGAACACCTTCCAATGTGCCAAGCAAACTTAACTACTACTAGAAAACATTATTACAAGAACAACAGGATCATAATAAGGGAGATTCCAATTATTAGACAAGTGCAATGCAACGATAAAACTACATAGGAAATCTAAAGACTTCCAACTCTGAAAACCCTAAAAGCACGTGCAAGTAAAGTATAGTGACGCGATGAAATGTGAAAGCAAAACCGATTCGGCTTGAAATCAAACACCACAATACATCCAACGACAGGAATAAAAAAAAATGAGACGAATGAAACTAAAGATTGGAGAGGAAGAAACAAGAAGAAGTGAAAAGAAAGATGAGAGATGAAGAGAATAGGGCAGCACCCGACGAAGCGCTTGGAGAGGAGGGGGCTGGGGAGCCGCGTACTGTAGAGTGAGAAAGTATGAGATAGAGCCACACCCCTCGCCTTCATCTGGGCGTCCGATCCGCCGTGGGGAGTGGCGCCACCGCGATGCGGCGGTCGATCGACGGAACCCATCGGTGGCGCGCGGAGCAGTTGTAGGGTGAGCAAAGAAGTTTTGCCTACTTTGGCGGTTGAGACTTGTAGAAGGAAATTAAGGAAAATATAAGATTTTTTTAAATTTATTTATCTATGGATTCTTTTACATTTATATACCACCAAAATCAAGTAAAGCATATATTTTTAAATGAATTTTTCGTATATGTACCCATGGATTATTCTCTTAAAATCTTCTGCTTTATTATTGATGAAGCAGGAAATTTAACTAGATATATAAAATACTAATATTAATATTTTGAATAATGACTTGAATTACAAGGTAAAAAAAGAGAAGATTTACAAAAGAAAAAATAAAGGTTTTAATGAAGAGAACTAATGTTCACCTTTTTCTTAATAAGGTTTTGATTATAACAATAACTATGCCTTAATCCCATACTTAGACGCGTACGGGCTGGTATACTGATTCTACCTCGCTTTTACGTCATTTCCTCAAACAATGAAATAAAAAAATAAAATAAAACGAACAAATAAACTCAAATAAAAAATGAAACAACATTAAAAAAAATACATAAATAAATAATAATAACAATAATAATTACATACGAGAGATTCAGGACGCTAGCTAAACAAGATCTCTACAAACACAGTTTTGCAGTTTTAACGTATGAAAAACCTTACCGAATTTATCGGGTAATCCCATACTCAAAGGAATGTTGGCTATATGAATTTTTCATTCTCCACGTCATTTCTGTCACAAGTTAAAGATCCAAGCCTCAATACTCTAACATGCTAATGCAGGCCCCAGACATCACCTTCTCTCCACGTGAATCCTGTGCCTTACCTCTACCCCCTTCTTACCTTTTTACAACTAAACTATCACATTTTCGAACCTGGAGCACCTAGGGGTCTCGGCTACAGACGGTTCAAACCATCTTAAACGCATGCTTCTCGCCTTTTATCCCCAATCGCCGCAACACGTACCTTCCGGCCGAACGCGTCTACTTCTAATCTTATCCACCCCATTGTACCACCATCGATCTTAACATCCCTTACTTCTACCTACACATCTATCTTAATGCATATATTCAACTTTACCGCCCAACACTCGCCTCCCGTGATATCAAATTAATGGTCTAACTGTCATTCCATAAAATTTTCCCTTTATTTTTGTTGCGATTTTTTTATCACATAACACCCTCGTGGCATATTCTCCATTTCTGCAATCCATCCGCCGATTCTACGTAAGCACATCTTCATCTATCATCCCACTATTCCTGGAAAATGGAACCTAAATACCTAAAATGGTTAACTAACCTTAGGCATCTACCACCCCTCTAGTTTCCTTACCTCTCCTTCATTTCTCCTACTTAGACTAAAATTACAGCCAAGAGATATATTACCGTCCTTACTTATTTAACCTAAAGCCTCACTTTTCCCTAAAGCCGCTTCTCCATAATTCTAGCCTTTGATTTATTCCATCTCTACTCATCCACTTGGTACAACATCATTCAGAAACAATATACACTATAGGATGTCATGCTTGGATATAAGCTAGTTAATTCATCCATTACTAGGGTGCAACTGAGTACTGCTTAAGGCCGCATCCTCGATGTGCACTCCACCGTTATATAGGAAACTCCTCCTCAGTATCAGCTTCCCACCGTTTCCACATGACTTCAGAACTACTCCCTCATTAGGCCATATCCCAATAATACTTTAAGTATATTTTACATGAATGTTTTTCTCTCCAATCTGACCCCACCAGCGACTTGTCTCGGGTAAATTCTATAATACGCTTTTCCAAAAGTCAATAAAAACCATAACAATATCCTACTTCTTTTCTCCAGATCCCCAACAAGCTCTCTTTAATAGGAAAACGGCTTACATTGTGGATCTAACTGGCATAAAACTAAATTTGGCTTTCTCGACACTCTTTCACAAGTGAGATAATTGAAGCTGGGACAAGCTCAATTATCCTTCTTCCAGAGTTTCATCATGTATGACTCATTAACTTAATACTCACTCAGAAGTTATAATTTTAAATATCTCCCTTATTCTTATAAATAGGAACCAAAATGCTCTTTCTCCAAATCAGTTCTAAAGATTTCCCCTTTTATATATAGAGTTCAAGAGTTTCGCTAACCACTCTTACCCTTATTTCCAAACCTCACATGCTGGAAAGCATAGGCTCCTGGCCCCAAGCCCTGACAAAGCAAGAGGAGTACTGCTTGGGTAGGGTCGGGACAAATAAATGTGAAACTCTTACATGTCACTCTTAATATACTGGATTCTCGACAAGGTTTTGATTAATTAAAAAAAAATCATTTAAGTATTGAAAAAACAAGATTATTAACTTAAATCATAAAGCTATATATATATATATATATATATATATATATATATATATATACACATGAGTAGTGATATTATAAGACCAAGTACCGGACATTTCATTTAGTCTGAATAAGATCGCTTCTCGACTGACATCAAGCACAACGCTTTAGTGATTTTCCAATCATTATGGATGAAAATAGCATCGAAAATTAGCTGCTCAAGACGTATTGAATTTTCATATTATTCTGGGAACCTGTAGGGTCTTCTATCCAATCCGCGAAAAATTCTATAAAATCTTACCGCTCAAAATTCCCCACCTTTTAAGGCTAAGAAGGTGAAGACCCTACAAAGCCTCCCAAATCATTTAAAATCGACACGCTAAATTTTATTTTTCTCGACGTTTCCTTTCCATTCATACATGCATTGGATTTCTCAAAACAATATCGCAGTAAGCTGGGCCAAAACGAGTACGAATCAGACCGTCAAGCATTAACGATAAGGTAGGCCAGCACAACGATAAGACTCGTGATATATATATATATATATATATAAGTTTGATAGATATCCGGCCGTATACTATCAAACCATACGATTGTAAGTGTTTTGTTTCGGGTTTTAATTGGTTTTATGCCTAGTGTTAGTATACGGTAGGTAGCATACTAACAAGCCTCTCTCTCTCTCTATATATATATATATATATGAAAAATTATCAAAAAAATCCCCCTCGACACCTGCCAAGGTATCTACTTTCCGCTTCTTTATACCCTACCCATCCAAAATACCTATTTCTATACTCTGCTAAATCCCTACACCCCATTGACTTAAAAGTAAAAAGCAAACTAAGTAAAAGTGTGGTGTCCTCGCTTAATTATCATATATATATATATATATATATATACTAGAATATTCTATAAATATTCTCTATCTTCCTGAAATCTTTTTCAACCCAAGCAGTATAGTGAAGATTCTCAAGCTAATATCTAATTATAAATAAAATTAAAGATTTATTTGAAAAAAAAAAACTTTTTGAATCTTAGCTACATAATTTCCCCATTCCCCTTTGGATTGACCTGATTTCCATCCCAACTGGGTTCTTTACTATCACAAATCTAATAATAATATTAACAACGAATACATCAGCATGGATGGATTGGACCACACAAGTAGGTCAAAACAACAGCATGGCTTATCATAATGACACAAGAAATGGTACAAAAGTAAAGTGAAGAACCCTCTGTAAAACCATTGAATTATGAAATGTCTTTTGATGCCTTATCACAACAACAAATAACATCAAGTGGTAATGTAGATGCCAATTTTGACAGAGGACGCGAGCATCATTATTTGGTAATGATGTTGGTGGGCTATTGTGAATCAATAATGTCCATGGCTAATCGAAATTATAACCACAAAGCCTAATAAAAACAGCGCCACATGAACTATCCGATCCTACATGAACTATCCGACCCTGCATGGGAACAACAATTCTTGTTACTGATCAAGCATTTCTCCATTTTGCAGCATGAGGTTTCTCTGAACTACTATTGATGTCAACGACAACATCTGGAAAACAGATGAGGGCCTGACTTCTTCCCTTGTGAATTGTGGACTATCTGTGAGTATCTGCTTTGGGCCTTCCAACTTGAGTCGCAGACGCTAAGAGAGTTCGCCATTACTCCCACTGAACCTGCAAACCCATAAGAGCTCCCTCGCATATATAGGCCGTCAGCATTGTTCCGGTGATAGGGTAAATAATAAGCTCCAGCAAAGCAAATTGAATTCCAATCTAAAACAATGAGAGTCAATTTATAGTGAAGCATCTTTAATCTCAGATTGGTGAATTAATTTTGTCTACAGAACATGCTAGAACTTCCATACTATGAGAAAGCATCTTAAAGCCTGAAAAGTTTTGTGAAGGCTGTCAATCTTAAGTAACTTCAATCTTTAGGACCCATCTTTTAATGTGTAGACTGGCACTTCATTTCACTGTTTCCATCATATTGGACATGATTGATGATAGCAAGGACATTTTTCAGTGGAACCAGCATGGGGATGTAAATATTATTGTATAGTGAAGTTGAGGTAGCTCCTGAATCCAATCTATGCTAGAAATATAACTGACTTTAATCAATAAATCACTGAGAAAAAATTAATGTGGGTGAGAAACCTTCAAGGTAAGGAAATATGCCGTATCTTCTTGAACACAGTCTAGAGTAAATTCTTAAAAACCTTGAGCATTTTTTCTTCTTTTTAATTAAAAAACCATTATATATATGAGAAATAAACAGGTCTCAAAACTATTAGAAAAATGACCTCTAAAAACTCAACCAACATAAGAGCTAAGAAAAAATGATGAGAAGGTGATCAGAGGGAAACTTACAATGTTATATGCAAACGCCCACCAGAGATTTTGCTTCACAGTCTTCATTGTCAGCTTGCCTAATTCCAGAGTATCAATCAACTGAACAAACGCAGCACAATTGAGTAAGAGAGTGTAGAATGCATTAAAAAATGGGAAAATTAGGATACTTTTTAGGGTCAGCTAGAAAAGGAATACAAAAGTATGCTTATGTTTGCAATTTACAATACATCACATCAACATATTTATTTAAATTCCAAGGATATAAATCAACTGGGGATAAGATGGTGGGGAACAAGATGAAGGGAAACTGAGGGACTATATTTATCAAACGACTTGAAAGGCCCCTATATTAGAAGCAAGTAGCAAACAAATGAAACTCTGATTTCCTAAATTACTACAGAGAAGTAATCTAGATAAAGAACCTACAGCAATAGTGCAACAGTTAAAATGCACATAAATGGAAAGAAAGAAAACCAACCTACACATATTATGCTACAGCATAAGTTCTTACAAACCACTAAGATAGAAGGGGGAAATATCAACACGTAGAGAAGGCTAGATCAAAGAAGCACAACAAAAGTAGATAATTTAGCCAGATATCACTGTTCCTACTGGGGTCAACACCTAAATAATAGGATAAACATAGCACAAATTATATACAACAGAAAAACCAAGAGAGTAAGTAAACTCAATAAAGCTATAAAAGAAACCAAGTAAAAATTTTAAAAGTTTAAACTATATGTCAATGTCTATAAATCAAATAATAGAAAAACATAGTTTGAAATAATATATTAGACCTTCTAGTACCTGTGATAATTTGTTCCCTATAAGAACAATGGATCTAAAACATCACTTGCTGTCAAAAATTCAACATCTCTCACCCATGGCTATTCCAACATCTGAAGAAGCCTATGCAGCGTATCATTGATGCCATCACCAACCATTGCAACAACTTTTTTCCTAATTTGAAGTTCACATATAAACTTCTTTTTCTTCTGGCCTGACTCTAGAAAGCACTCTAAACAAAGTAAATTCACATTCAAATCCATATAAACATAAATATCAAATTCTTTTGTGTAAATGAAAAATTAATTGTGAATCAAAATCAAACTTCAATTTCAAGATTTGACTTCCAGAACTTATCTACCTTTTACAATTTACATTTAAAATGCATTACCCCAGAAACATCATGGTTGATTACTACAAACTGCAAAAGAGCTAGCCACAGAGTAAATAGTGACCTTCCAGCCATTGATACAATTGCACATTTTTCCAATCTAAACTGGAGTAAAATTGACAAGATCTTACCCCTTTGATTGAACAACAACCAATCTGCTAAATTGTGATAATATGGAATAAGCTTTCAATCTTTTCCCTGCAAACTCTAGACCATCTACCTTTGATCAGTTTTAAGAGATATACAAGGAGCATCAAGTCTGCAATATGTTTGTCTACATTATAAACATGGCTATAATCACCACAAAATTTTAAACTTACGGCTTTTCTAAGATACAAATTACTGTTTGGAGACCTTTTACCACATTATAGCTAATTAAAGTAACATTTAATCTTATGCTTTTGGCTACTCTGATAAGAGTATTGCATACCATAAGAAGTAGTTGATACAAGTGCAAAATGCATTGTATGTCATAACTACCGTGAAGGGACATGTTCTCATCATTTTGTAATAATTATATTAGGAATTGGTCTTAGCCTCAAGCTTTGGTTGAAATCCATTTGGCAGAACAAAACCATCCAGGTTTTGATCTGCTTCAGCATGGCTGACAAGATTCACTAAATCAGCTGCTTAAAATTAAGTGCTCACTCATCAAGAGGATGTTAAAAATGACCATAAACAAACAAAATGAGTAATCAATTTGCTACAATAGATCTTATATCCAACCACAATGACACAGTATTAAGAGAAAAGCAGACAAGGATAAAAATAAAATCAAAACAAGGTATAATCATAAATAGGAATAGCTGACAACTATGATCTACAAAAACAACTACTACTTTTAGAATGAAGTTGGTCTGATAGTTGATTGCTTATTATTGATTTATTTCTAATAAGCATTGCATAAAGAGGTGCTTACATTACATCGACATACGGAGTATCACCCCAATAAAAAAAAAAAAAGTTACAGATTTGGAAACAAAATGTACCCATGAGGAAAATGTACTTGCATCCAAAAGTCCCAAGTAATGTAAGGGTAAACAACATAAATTAATTAATGAGACATCCTATTTGTGCAAGGTATTTAATTCTTCAAATTCCTATCCAACAATGCTAAAGCACAAAGAGTTCACAATAATAACTGTGGGAGAGAGTAAATCTAAAAGTGTACTAATTTTTGGGAATTGGAAGAATGCAATAAATAGATTTCTCTTTAAAACTCAACAAAAGTTTAACATGAATAACAAGCCTTTTTACTTAATTTTATACAAAAAACAATCAAGTCCCTAACCAATAAGCATAAGATCTGGATTTCACCACATCTATAGACTTGAATAATATCAACAAAGAGCTTAAAATTTAAAATTAAAAAGAAACAAAACCTTGTCCTTGGGTATGCCAACCACTGATGCTACATATTCAGCAGTACCCCTTCCGGTCCCTCAGACAGCATAAATGTGGGATAGTCCTTGCTTAGATAAGGACTCCAAACCTAATCTGTCGGGCTTCTTCCCTGATTTTGTCCTCAAGGTAAATACAGTTCCAAATCGAACCTCACCCATCAACTCCCCACATACACAAACAGATTGGATTATTCCAGCTCTGGAATCTAAGGGCATGCTATGATCAACTCCATGCCTGTAAACAAAGAGTCAGCAGACAGTGCACCCCAGTTCATGATTTGAAATAGCAAAATTTTTTCAATTCATCATTTATGTTTTAAAATACTAACAAGCTTAGTGCAATATGGGATTTTTCTTTCTCTATGATTCATCAACAAAAGTAAAGACATAGGCTAAAAAGATCACTAAACAATTCATTTAGTTTTGAAAGTTCATAGATGAGCTTATATTATCAATAATGAGTTAAAAATAAGGGCAATGCCATTCTAGTTACATCTCAAGCATGATTTTATCAAATAATATACAACTTTGACTTCTTGTTTGCTATGAAATCCACTAAAGAAAACCATTGATATATGTTGCAATAAACAAAATGTCCAAGAACAGCAGGTCTTGCTAGTAAAGGTCAAAAACAATTAACATGATGCATTTCAGTGGATTACAAAATTAGAAAGGAAACCAAAATGTTAGAATGAAAGGTGAGTCCCCAAAAGTCCTCTAATAGAAAAGTTTTCAACCGGAATACCTTGTTAAGCCAACTAAACGTCCCCAACTACAACCATCTTGCTATCAATGGTCGCCACAAAAGCAATTGCAGAACCAGGTTCCTCCTTAAATCGCTCCATCCATAGCCTCTAACTCACAAATTTTCATATTGAAATAAGGGAATAATCAGAGGAAAACAAATATGTGTATTTGTGGGTGTGGTGGCAGATTAGTTCCATTACAAGCAAATACACTAATTATATCACTCAAGCTGAAAGAATTCTGTTAGTATTGGAGACTGACCAGATAAACAAGAGTAAAATTATGATAGGCTCTGTGTGAATCATGTATCAAGGGATTAGCTAAGCACTAAGATGAGACACACATGGAAGACCAATATAATATACCCCGATGAAATAATAGCCTAAGAATAAATAAACATGAAAGCCCAAGCAAATACAATCTCAAGTGCACAAACTTTGGGACCAAAAATTTCCCACATCCACGCTCTCTACGTAAGTTAAATATTCTCTTTTATTTGTTCCAAAGAGTATCTAATTGGACTCTCCTATAAGGAGATTTGGTTTTTTACAGTAAAAATATATTATATGCTAGGAAGACTTCCAAAATGACCTAAAAATAATTTTTTTCTGCAGTACTTCCTGACATTAAGCCTTTTAATAATTTTGATGATCTGGCATACAAATCTTTAAGATTTCAAAATGAAACCTCTAACATGTTTCCCAAAGCCTAGTATTACTTCCATGATTATCCAAATGGGAGGGAAATATGGATGCAAGTATGTGGGATCGGGGTGATATCACCTCCATGAATTTGAAAGGAGAAAAGAAATAAAAAATTAAATCGTAAAAAGAAAATAAGTAACGGCGACATGAATCACCTTCACATTGTGACAACCAGCAGCACGAAAGCAGCTTCTGCTATAGCTTTTCCAACCGATGATTCGTATTTGATTCAACTCCAGCAGCTAGTGTCAAAATTTTTCCGGCCCATTTTCTGTATTTAGATGTCTTGTCCATAAAATGCTAAGTATGAAAAAGCAGTATAGAAGATACACATAAAAGGAAATTTAGGCAAATAGACAGTTATACTTTAAAACATGAGGAAGCACAGGTTTTAGCAAACTATTTTTAACACTACATGTCAATTTTAGTTCTGATGTAAGTTCCCATTGACCAAATTTAGCAAAGTGAGTCCTAGTATCCTTCAAGAAGGTCAGAAGCTTAGCATAAATAATACAAAATAAACTAAAATCCAAGATTTTAAAAGCTTACAACCAATGCTCATGACACAACATTCTGAAAAGATGTTTGCAAACGAAGTTTAGTGTTAGACATGCCATCCACCAGAAGCCATGCAAGAAGTGCACATTGCAACATAAAAGAAAATATTTTAATTAGAAGGAATACTGGAGAGAAGAGTTCCTCAATATAAAGGAAATCTATCTCCCAATTTTCTACCTAGGTTCACAATGGTAAAGATGCATACAAGCCTGATTATTTCAACAATGGGCAACAAAAGCATTAAGCAACCCTGTTAAGCAGAAAAGGATGTCCAGGGCTGTACTCAATAAAACCAGTATACAAATTTTGTACAGAACCCTGTAGATAAAGCAATAAAATCATTGAAATAGAAATTGAAAAATGAGCTTAAAAAGTTAACCGATATTTTCTTGGACTACCTTTCTTACTAAAGGATGAAGGCAAACAGAGCTTCTTGTGATATAACAAGATAGACAAAAAAAAGGATGGCTTTCCATGTAAGTATAATCTAGCAAGAGAATTCATTTGTTGGACTACTACTCAAATAAGTAACAAACCGACGATACTCTGACTATGAAACCTATCAAAATAATTGAAAATAACAATGCTTCAGTAATAAATAAAAAAAATAATACCTAACATCATGAAGTTCGTTCAAAAGATCTACTAGAATGATATAATACTTTTACCACCTAACTTTGAAAACTTATTTTCCTGAAATTGAGAAGCCAAAATGTTGGTCACCACAGGCTTCCCAATTGTTAAAGTTCCAGTTTTGTCAAATACAATGGTGTCAACACCTGCAAATTTCTCTAGGACATTCCACCACGAAAAGCAATCCTTTGGTCGCCCTAATGAGGTTCCCACCTGAATATGTATTTTAAAACAACAGGATTAACAAAGGAAATATTTAATTGTTTAACATGATAGTTGTGAATCTGTAGGTACCAGCACAGCAGTAGGTGTGGCAAGGCCAAGTGCACATGGACAAGCAATAACCTATACATCAAGTTGAAGACAATTTGTATAAGAGCATTAATCATGTGTCCATGAATAAAACAGAATCAGTAATACAAAAATATGTTAATCAAGCAAAAGCAAATACTACATAAAAATACATGATAAGGGTAGCCCAGTGCTACAAAGCTCTCAAGATGTGTGGGGTCCGAGGAAGGTCGGACCACTTATGTTGAGGAAAAATTGCAACAACAAACATTTGATGAGTCAATTTCTTTTATGCTTGAATGTGAAAAAGGCAGAATTTTAATAGACACTTGGGTCAACATAAATCAGATTTTTATTCATGGACTAATGGACCTATAGTCTTTATTAGGGCCATCAAACAATTGAGTAGCACTTAATCTGCTTGAGTTCAGGCATAAATTTATCCGAAGTTCAATTTGATTATTCATTAATGAACTGAATTCAAGTAGGACAATTCAAGCTCGGCTTAGTATAGTTCAGTTGCAGATATATATATACACACGCATATATATATACATACATCCACATACATACTTTTCCAAGCTAGTGCAAAGTTTGGCTTACTCAAGTTTAAATCATTTGCAACCCTAGGCTTCAGATGCATTGAAATTTGACAAGAACACAACATTTAAATTCTTAAAATTAGAGTAAAAATCTAAAAATATTAAAACATGTTAACCTTTTATAGAAAATATCTCTAAATCTTTTACTTACTAATAGAAATCAAAAGCTAGTCTTAAATCACCTAGATTGGAATAAAACAACCCAGGTCTGAGACAGGCTTAACATTGTTAAATATTTATTTATCTAAGTAAAGGCTGGGCTATTTTAAAGCAGACCCATGTTCTGGTTGCCCATTTCAAACAGCAGCAATAATCAAATAGGTCAATACAGCAATCATCACCAGGCATTCATCATCTGTGATAAATGTCATGTAAATATATTAGTCTTGCAAACCTTAAAATTCCGAAGAACATGCCTGCCCAATTGCAAGCAGGTTATATAATAATCGCAAGCAAATTTATGAAGTCTAAATGGGCATAAAAATACATTTTATCTAGCACAATTTCACTTGGATAGAGTTTTTTTACCAAAACACTGCAGGAAAGTTGCAATGCCAAAGAAATAGTAGTCCCTTGATAAACAGCAGCTGGTACAAGTTGTGAACCAAACAAATTCCAAAACAAAAAGGTAGCAGCAGAGAAAGCCATTACTCCATAGGTAAAATGCCCAGCAACCTGCAATATCAGTCCCTAGCATAAGGTGTGAAGTGATAATGATGTATGCCAAATGACAATAATCTATCCTAATTCTGCATAGACTCATTCCATCATGTATAAAACACAATTAATTCAGGTTTGCATATATATCTTCATAAAATCCTAAAACTAAAGGCAAACATTCCTCCTTTCATATATGCTATGAGATTCTTAGATATATACCTCTCATGGTTAAGCATTTAACTAGTATAGTGAAAAGACTTGTATACCCTTTTAATAAGATACTAATTTCTACCAAAGTTTTATTATCCCAATCATCTTGATTAGATTTTAAAATGTAAACATTATATGGTAATATATTACATAATATGATATAATTTATTCTATAAGTGATCAAACTTAAAATACAAAAAAAAAAAAAAATCATTTAAAAAAATAAAGCAAGGGATATCAGAAATTTCAAATGCTTGCTCGCTTATAAATTTATTCTATATATGTGAAATTTCAAATGTTTAGAGGTGCACATGTAAGGGATACAAGAGACAATAACCTGTTAAATGATAATGAGTAGTTCATGTGACTCAAATTATACATGTAGCAATCTATATGAAAGGAGAAACTTCAAGAGGGTAGATGTGTGATTTCAGAAATTTACAGGGGTATATATGTAAAAAAACACATCAATAAGATAGATCACTTAAGAGATGAAAGATGAATCCAGAATGTATTCATTAGCAATGACTTATTTTAACCATGCACAAGGGTAGTTTTCTCCATTATGCTTTGATTCTTCAAGTATTATTCATTTCAATAGTGAAAAAATGTGCTGATTCTTTGAGGAAGTTGTACTATTAAGATATGTGTCACACTCAACAATGACTCAGGATGGTGTGCTATAAGATATGGGTCACACTCAACAATATGACTCAGGAAGTTGTACTATTAAGATATGTGTCACAGTCAACAATATGACTCAGGTCAGACATGACAAAAATGACAAATATTTAGTTCTATAACCATAGAAAATAATATGAACAGGTGACATTGAAAACTACAGAGAACATTCTGTCACAGATATGAAGCAATCATAAACTTAAAATTTAATAT
The DNA here is from genome assembly GCA_026586065.1 of Dioscorea zingiberensis. Lineage (NCBI taxonomy): Eukaryota > Viridiplantae > Streptophyta > Magnoliopsida > Dioscoreales > Dioscoreaceae > Dioscorea > Dioscorea zingiberensis. The sequence continues at coordinate 21,528,579 of CM048821.1, read as the reverse complement.
TATTGAAAACTTACAGAAATCAACTTCAAAATACTAAATCTAATCTCAATGAACCTAAAGTGTAAAATTAAGATTCTTTTAGTCTTGGTTCTTCATATTCTGTTTAATGTTGTGACCTCTGGAACAATAAATAGTAGACAAAGGAAGGCAACCATCATAAACCTTGTCAGCAAGCCGCTGCACAGGAGCCTCCCTTGTTTGTGCTTCTTCCACCGTTTAACCATGTCTCCCATGGCAGTTTGACCTCCAGGCCTTCTCACTTCAACAGTAAGCTGCCATTCAAGTTAATACTCCCAGCAGTTACAGCAGTCTGACAAAGGGAATTGTTAATTAGATTTTAAGCATGGAAAGAAATAAGGTAATTATTTTCCAAACTCACCTATAGCTTTAGGCTACAAGAGGCTTGAAAGTTCAAAGAAAACAGAATCAGAAACTAGATACATTAGAAATAAAGGAAAGAACTAAGATATACCCCAGGAAGTTTTGTTACTGGCATAGGCTCTCCAGTGAAACTTGATTCGTCAACTGTACTTCTTCCAGCTTTAACAATCCCATCAGCTGGAACACGATCCTAAATTTTATTTAGTGACAATAATTAAATCAACAAGCTAAATACATGTCAAACTGAAAAGAGTTAAAAAGTTAAAAAGAAAAGGGCAGAAGATGGCTAAGCCATCAACAAATATAAACAAGATTGGCTAAAAATAATAATAATAATCAGCTCACAGAATTTTAGGCAAAGAGAGTGACAACATATGAACACTTCACGGAATGGATGAATTAATATAGAACACATAGCATAAGAAAAGAGCAAGTTTAACACATTAAATTGGGGTTGCCTTTACAAAATCAACTATACCACAAGTTCCAATTCAGAGCCAACTCAAATAAATTGTGAAGTGTGCATATACTTTCTCAACCATTTCATCCAAGTTTTACTGAAAAAATATAACATTTAGCTTACCCCTGGTAGCACGACAATATGATTCCAACAGAAAAGAGTATTACAAGGAACTTCAATGAGGGAGGAAATATGTTCAGCATCATTATTCACCATGAGACGGCTTTTGACGGAAGAATGCCTAGAAGTCCAGTCATGTCACTGGTGGCTTTTAGTTTTGCTCTCTGTTCAAGATTCTTTCCTAACAGAACAAATGCTATTAACATTATTGGCTCTTCAAAAATGTTTTCCATCCCTGCATGAGAATGAAAGTGTCCTATCATTCATAATGCTGTTGATGAAAACAAATATTAAAAAAGAATGATAGTGAGAAGAATTAAGAAAAAGAAAATGTGCTTCCAATATGCCTTCTGAGGTGAATATTAATTAATAAATAGAAAATACTAAGTATAGATATTATAATAGGCACACCGCATGTTTTGCTTAAACAACGTGAAGTAATTGGGCAACCAGAAGTCAAACAGACATCAATAATATTTGGACTTGTATAACTAGGACTCCAAAGGACCTGCTAAGCATGGCATGTTCCCTACTAGCAAAAGGAAAAACATCAATATGAACCAAGCAATTCAAGAGATGGTGGAAAATATCGTATTATACAACTAAATGATCAAAAAAGCACTTCTCTCTCAACTAACTTAGCCTTCTAAAAACTTGTGTAACTTGAATTGGAAAGTAACCCTTCCAAAAAGTCACATGCAAACTTCTAAGAAATATAATTTTAGCACAGACAAAAAATAAAATGGCTAATTTCATACATAAATATGAACAAAAACCAGGTAGGTATGGTTTGCATGCCATCTTGATCAGCAAGCCCTCAAATTTCAAAGTATTAGCTCAAATCATAATGAGGTAATAAGCAGATAAGGTTGGCTCTATGTGAATGCTATGGTGAACAATGTAATTAGAGTGGCATAAAACAACCAAATATGCAAGCAAATATAACATATATGCAATATAAGACAGAAAGCTTGGATTGAAAAGCAAGGGGAAAAAATGAAAAGTTAATTATCTAATTGGGGATTTGTATGCATACCCCCAAAAATATAAAATTGTGTGTATACATCTGTAAATTTGATAATTGCATGTATGCCCAAAGTTTCACAGGATGTTTACATTTAATACCCTAGGAGGTAAAATTTTAATTCTAAAAATCATAAAGATGAAATACCCTCAATTTCAGTCTCTCCCAAGAAAAATATAAAACATATATACAACAACAACAAAATAACAAATAAATAAACAACAAATAACACCAATAATAAATCTAAAAAATCTAGTCACACCTATGACATAGGATTCTCTGCTATATAAAATATATATACATTTTTGCAAAAAAATATGGGTTGACTTTGACCACAGGGTATATATGCAAACATCAGTGAAACCTAGAGGTATGCACATAGGCTGTGTTTGGCAAAAGTGATATCCCCAATTCCACTCCCCCTACCTTTCCAAACATTATGACAAAACACATTGGAATATTATAAATGGATATTAATGTTTCAGAACCTATCCTTCGACTTAAATCGATTGTCATATCAGTTGTATCCATAGGATATGAAAAGACTACAATGTCCCTACCCTATTACCTTGAGCTATATACCAGTTGACACCCTATGTTCTCCCTTTTAAAGGGACAATGTGGTAAATTCCACAACTCATGTTCATTACACAGTTATAATCATTTAATTAGAAGATTAAAATACATTCATCAACTTATCAGTTTCCCACCAAATTGATTTCAATTTTATCAAAACATAACCCACTTGGGGGATATCCCACCTTTCTAAACACCACCATAATTATCAATTTTATAGAGGTATAAACACAATTTTATGTTTTTTTAGGGATATACAAGCAATCCTTCCTATCTAATTTATGTTAACGTGACAATCCAAAGAAACTAACACAAGTTCTCCTCATATTAGAGTAACTAGTACTCTTTGCCAATTAATTTAAATTTGAATTTGAATTTATAATTCATTTCTCTTTTACAATCAACTTAATTTAATTGAATTAAGTCCGATAATATGGGTTTCATTTACATCAAACATGAGATTAGAACTAGTATGGCTAGTTTGTTAGGAACTTAGGGACCGTTTGGATATCCTTCTTTTTTCTTTCTAAAAAGTGCTTAAGAAAAAACAAACTTGTTTGGATGTTCTTCTGGAGAAAAAATAGAAGCATCAAAAAAATAGCTTTTGTGCTTTTCTTTTACGAGAAGCACCAAAGGATGTGCTTCTGGAAAAAAAAAAAAAAAGCACAAAGTTTGTGCTTTTTTTTTTCCAGAAGCACATCCCTTGGTGCTTCTCCTAAAAGCAATTCTGGGACTAAAAAAAAACACCATGGTGTTTTTATTTTACCAAATACCATCTTCTATGAAAGTGGATAATTCTACCTTTACGTCCTTATATTTGAAAGCCCCAATGGAATAATCCCTAATCCTCTCCAGAAAACCACAAAGTCCTCCCCTCCTATTATCAACGCCATTAGAGATACTGGCCACCGCTCAATGGCCATCCTCGCCAGTAAGTTCCTCACAATCCCCATCTTTGTTCTTTTGATTTCTTTCCCAATTTCAATTTTTATTGCATGATCAATTAGGACGTAAGACGCATCAAATACATTTTAATTGGATTGAATAGTTTGAAGAATCTATGAACTAAAAGATCCGCATACCTAATAGAGAGTAAAACATACCCAAAGATACTTATTACTTTTAAGATGCAAGGTATATACATTGAGATGCAAATCCAAGACACAAAAAGTATGTTTTCTATTTCATGCTCTAATCACCAAAAAATTGGAGAGATTTGTAGAAAGAGTAATAAGAATAGATAACTATAAGAAGATCTTACCCATTTGATCATATAAGAGCTTTAGAAACCTCTAACCATGACATCAATAACAAAAATCCTCAATTCACTTAGAAGCTTTAGAATGCTCACCATGAAATCATGTTATAGTGAGTACACAAGTTCTAATATCATTATTTTAAGCAAATGATATTAAAATAGTTCTTACCCCTACAAGCTATCCTGACAAAAACTAAGTTGCATGTCCAACATCCGCATATTACTTGTCTTACGAGAACAAAAATTTTAGTTATGCCTAAATTTTACATGTTATGTCTTGATTACAAATCTCTTTTTCTTGCCATTAGAGCATCCTCAACTTTGTATACCAAAATCATGGTCATTTTACAATTGGTATACTATGAATCAATGCAAAAGGATGGTCAACACGGGTGGAAGTTGCCGATGCAATCCAAAAAATCAATTGCCTACCGTGACCATGCATAGATTACTTCATTAGGCTCTAATTTAGGATGATTGTATTTACCTTTAGTGACGGAGCTTGTATTTTCACTAATGGTAAACATCAAAAATAATATTTTAGTGCCTTTTTGAAGTTAAGTGCTCCTATACCCAAATGTTAATAAGAAGTGCCTCTCCTCGCATGCCCTTTTAATAGTAACTTCACACCTTAGAAGCACTTCCATGCATACATCCAAACTAAAATAACAAAACCATAAGTGTTTGAAAAAAATGCATCCAAATGGTTAATTGCTTATTTTACTCATAGAAAAACTTGTGACAGTAAGTGCTTCTAAGAAAAACATAAATTAAGCACTTATTTTAAAAAGAACATCCAAACAGGCTCTTAGTTTGCTAAAATTGAAAAACACATATATCAAGGAGTAGGTACTAGAAAAATTAACAAAGTATCACATCTATTAATTTAGTAAATTTGATTGCTTATATAACTCAGTGGTCTTGCTCCTACCAAGTAAACTTTTGGATTGAATCAAACTCTAGGTACTCATAGTGGTGTTTTTTAGTTGGGGGATAATATAGGATAATCTCAACATCCTGCAACAAACACCTTTTGGGGTTAGATTTTTAATTTATACAAGAATTAATTAATTAATATTCTAAAAAATATTATACTAGTAATAAATATCAATCATTAATTGGGCATACTGCTACAAAGCTCACGCATGCATGTGGTCCGGGAAGGGTCAAACCACCGGGTCTATTGTAATGCAGCCTTTACCTTGTTTTTTTTTAAAGAGGCTATTTCCACTACTTAACTCCATGACCTCCGCGCCACACTTAAACAAACTTTATCATTGCACCAAAGGCTCCCTACAAATATCAATCATTAATTAAAAATATAAATTTAATTAAACTATTTATTTAATTAATATTAATTAGGGAAAAATATCTATAGGTCCCTGACACTATTTGACACTGTTTTCCACCCAAAACACACACACCCAAAACACTATCACACTACACCCCTACACACACACACACACACACCCCCCACCAAAGGACCCCATGGTAAAAAGTGGAAACAAAGTGCTGTGGACTTTTTATTACTTCTATCAAGATTAATTAAGACAACTTTAGTCAACTTAGTTTAAAAGTTTCCTCCAAAACAAATTCAATCAACCAAGCCTCAAAACCTAATTTAACCCCGCTTATTCCAATCCTAATAAAACACTTGTCTCGGTTTAACTCACAGTCCCACACTAACGGATGGTATGGATCAATCAGTGGACTTGCCTCTGCATCGAATTCAATTTCCGACCAAGTCATCAAGACAATAAAAACAGACCCTTGAAACTATATAAAAGTAAATTTTTTAGTCATTCTCCAAGAAGTATAGTGAGCAAATCTGAAGAAGTGCTAATTTATGGTTTGTACTTGGTAGAAAATGCCTATAATGCTCTATAAGATCTAAGCAGGATCAAATAGTTGTTCTCTCCGAAAGTCAAGTAAAGTCTGAAGCCGCTTCAACGGTTCTCGTACAAAAGTGAGGAAGTCGAAGGGATAGACATAGTTGTTCTCTCCACAAAACTAGTGAAGTCTAGAAATGAAATGTTCAGGTACAAATTAGGAAAGTAGGATGGGATAGTATGCTACCAATGCAATACCTGAACTTTTGCCAGCTCAAGAGATCCATTGCTTCACTGCCACTGAGGTATTAAATATTAAATATATTGTTTTAATTCAATCAGTAACAAGTCCTATAATTCTAAGACTGAACATACCAAATCTCTCGGTGTTCCTTGGGATTAGTTTAGGGCTTCTTTACGTGATTTGATTTAAAGTTATAGAAAAGCCTTTCTATCAAAAAAGACATGAGAAATTAGTGAGAAACCACTGATGGAGTTCTACTGAACTCCCCTTTGCCACATCAGTTTAGCCCCTTGGACAAATGGAATAGAGAAAATAGAAACATACACAATAAAAGTAGCACTTGGAAAAAGGATTGTTAAAATGAAAACAGCATAAAAACTCTATATATTCCCAGGCTAATGCAGTATGCACTTTCCTTTCTTTCAGGCAATGAAGACAAAATATAATCAGTATTTTTTCAGCAGTTAAGCATATGCTTATTGCTTTCAAGTAAACAAATGTTGACCACATTAAGAGCAAAAAGCATAAATAAATTATGCAAATTATCTAATTGATAAATGAATAAGTACAGCTGATCTCGACTTTTGAACATTTGATAGGGAAAAGATGGAGACTTAACCAGTTTAGGCAAGAGAGCTGCAAATGGAGCTGACAGCAAAAGAAGATAAAGCACTCTAAACCAACTAAAAGTATTCATATTAGGGGAGCCCCTTACACAAACTCCCTCAAGCCATCAAGAATAAGTCTACGCACTGACCAATGAAAGTAAAACAAAGACAGTGAGACATGAAATCCAGTGGAATGGAAAACATGGATCCATGAGGGCCCTGTTTTTCCTAGAAAATGAGCAGCATGCCCCAAAAGGCACACAGCACATAACACCCAAGATACAGCAAGCTCTCGACCTGGAAGAAAAACCATAAAACAAACAATGGGCTTATGTAAAGTATTAAAACGCAAAACACACACATTTATAAATGAAAGCAGAAAAAATTCTAATAGGTGCAGTTTCATGGTCATTTTAACAGCTGAAAGTTAAGATTATTATTTCATCTACAGAAAATATGCAAAAAGACATACCACTTTCTTTCAAGCGTTGAAGCTTTTCATCCAACTTCCTCCCAAAAACTCCATAAAAGGTTTCTCTCGCAGAATCTACAATGAAGCAAAGTTATTATGATCCAGAACATAATCAAACTTAAGATAAATGAGATGTGAACCGTACATGATAATTCAAACAACAACTTGTTAAACAGTTCTATTCCAAGATTAACATGATAGCATGGTAGCCAATAATGCAAGTTAGTGAGAATGGAAAAGTGGATAGGAAGAGAGTCCAAAAGGGCTTAAATGGACGTGGATGTAAAGCGTCAAAAACCAAAAGCATATTCTAACATTATTTAAAATTTTGAGGATGACTTTACAGCATATTGGAATCGTAACGAATATAAGGATATGCAAGAATAACAAGGCAATATAAATAAATTAATCTGTTTAATGTTTTAACAGAAAAAATAATCTATAAAAGTATTTTAAAAAAAAAAATCTAGGATGCAACTCTTGTGAGAAGTAAGATTTTGGCTCATTGCCTCCTACACATACCAGAAATGGTGGTCCATTAGACCAAATAATTCTTTCTCCAAACTGTCAAATATGACCTAGGAAAAGAACAAAAATGTGGGAGGCAATTTATAGACCAGCATCTAGAAAAACTACAAGGAGAACTGAAAATGTATAAAATATAAAGTATAATAAACATGCCCAACTTCTAGAAGGTTTGTTGGTTCATAGCCGCAATTGAAACCAAAATCTAATAAAAGAGCAACTGTGTGCTACAAAACTCCAGCCAAATGTATGGGTAATGGGAAGGGTCGCACCACTTAGGTCTATTATACATAGCCTTTACCCTGGCCTTTTGCAAGGGAGGTGTTTCCGCTTACTGGAACCCATGACTTCTAAGTCACATGACGATTAACTTTACCATTGTGCCAAGGCTCCTCTTCCAAAACCAAAAATCTAATAATCTAAATAATTTTAAGGAGCCTCATGGCATACTAAAGGTTTATTTAACCAAAAATTGGAAGATTAAGACTATACTTTACAAAGTGCATATAGCTTCAATCATAACTAGTCAGTACTTTATCAACACTAGATTACAAGCGCTTTCTTTAGTATAGAGTCCAAAACAAACCGAGACCTTTCATGACAGAGCCTCACATTTGACTAAATTAACTCCTCAAAGATATTTCCTTAGAATATAGTTTGCTAGGTCTAAGGAAGCCAAGATATTTGTCAATTAATGCAAGTATGTACTCAACTCAGTGAAACAAGGTTTACTTGTATGCAAAGCATCTGAAACACCAATTAAAGCCAACTTGAAGCTACAAACCGCCAAAACTGAGAAAATGGTGAATCGGGAACAGTACCAAAGGCTTGTTGGAAGACTAATTTAATTGGCTTATACACACCCTAATATAACATTTGCATTGGGCATGATCACTTAATTTATGCACTCACCTCGCATGGAACACTTTGATGTTGTATATAGGATCTTAAGGTACTTGAAGGGAACTCTAAGAAAAGGTCTGTTGTTTAAGAAACATGAACACTTAAAAAATTGAAGTCCGGTAACGTAAAATGGGCTAGAAGTATATCTGATAGGAGATCAACTTCTGGCTATCGTACTTTTGTTGGACAAAATCTAGTTACTTGGCGAAGCAAAAAACAATGTTGTAACTAGTGCAGAAGTTGAATTTAGATCTATTGCACATGGGATTCGCGAAGTGATGTGGATTAAAAGATTGTCAGAAGATTTAAAGATTTTTGACTCCTCGCCCATAAAGGTATACTGGACAATAAGATAACAATCTCTATTGCTCATAATCCATTTCTTCATGATACGACAAAACATGTAAAGGCAGATAAACATTTTATTAAAGAAAAGATTGATAATAGAATGATTTGCATGCCATATGTCCTGACCACTGAACAAGCAGCTGATATACTTACCTCCAAAAGAAATAGTTTAACTACTAGATCAACAAGCTAGCAATAGAAGACATCTTCAAGCCAACTTAAGGAAGAGTGTTGAAAAATAAAAGATTTAGAAGATCAATTTTTGTTAAGACATGGGATTTGATTGAGATTTATTTATAAATTAGTCCCTGATTTTTTGTTGATTTTGTCTCGTATTCTCCTTAAATAGGACCCCACACATAGTGGGAGCTTTGTGGCACCGGACTGCCCTTTTCTCCTTAAATAGGAGTCTTGTACAGTACTTTACTTATAGAGAAAATAAAACAATAATTACTCTTTGTTTATGTGATATCATAGCAAAATTAAATCCTTGACTTTTCTAGGGAAAAAACACATAAAAACCCTAGAATTTCCACTTACAACCTTTTCCGGTCATCATGTCTGTCTACTCTGAAGTTAATTCCTCTACAAACTAATTAAAAACCACTGTCACCCAAGCCTCCAACACCAAATTCACTCAATCCAGATCACCACCATTCTCTTGAATAGTGATAATTTTCAACACTAGTCCCCTTTCGTGCAAATGTACATTCAGAGGTAGGGAAAGATAGGATTCTTACCGTGAGAGTAGACAGGCCAACAGCTGAGGATCCAAATATACGTGGATGTTGATAACTCCATGGTCCTGATGTAGCTAGTGAATTCCATAGACGAGGACATTAACTCCAATTACATATGTTATCCAACGATGAAGTAACTCTGGGATAACATCGACCAGATGTATTCTGATCTAGGTAATCAATCTCAGGTTTATAGCTTGACTCTGAAACTTGGTGAGATCCGGCAAGGAAAAGACAACATCACCAAGTACTTCAATTCTCTGAAAAAACTGGCAAGACCTTGATTTATTCAATGATTATGAATGGAAATCTATAGAAGATTGCAACCATAGTAAGAAAACATAGGATTTTTTGATTTACAAGTTTTTTGCTTGACTCAACATTAAGTTTAATGAAGCAAGGGGGAGAATGATTGGCAGAAAACCACTACCTTGAATTGGCAAAAGATTTTTTGAAGTTAAGGAAAGAGTCACGGGAGGGTCATGTTGGAAGAACAAGTCACTGATGGCTATATTAAGAATTATGCATTGGTTGTTGCTAATGCAAATGATGGAAAGATTTGTTGGCAGCTAGCGAAAAATGGTTGACCAACCATAGGTATAATGCGACTACTGCATGACATATTCAAGAGAACTGCTGGAAGATCCACAAAAAAACCTGTCAATTGGAAGAGCAAAAACAATAGCAGGGCTGGAGATAAGCCCAACCATGGAATTCTTTTGCCAATGAAGCTAAGATGAATCCATTCAGTAAAGACTAAAGAGCAAATGGAGCAACTCTTAAAATTGCTAAAGTCCAATTTCTCATATGGTCTTCCTAGTGTTTCCTTGGCTTAAACAGGTTATAATCCTCTTGTTTTCTCTTACTATTCAAATTTTGTTCCTTGGATCATTGATTTTGGTACATCTGATCATATGACCAATCTTTCTCACCTGTTTACAAACTATTTACCTTGCCCTGGTAATGACAAAATAAAAATTGCATATGGTAGTTTCTCGCTTATTGCAGGGAAAAGTGTAATAAAAATTTCAAAGAACATTGATCTTACATCTGTTCTCCATGTTCCTAAGCTTACCAGTAATCTTTTTTCGTTGAGTGAATTGTCCAAAGATTCCAATTGTTGAGAGCTCGAGGAAGATGATTCGCAGTGCTAGGATGCTAGATGGTCTTTACTACTTCAATGATAACTTTTTCAGTAATAAAAAAGGTCGGGGATTTAGTAGAACGAGTTCAATCTTTGTTCGTGAACAAATAATGCTTTGACATCTTAGACTAGGACATCCTAGTTTTCCCTATCTTAAATATTTATTTCCTGCATTGTTTAAAAATTTGGATTATTCATCTTTTGAAAGTGAAAGTTGTTATATGTCAAAAAGCCATCATGGTAATTACTCTTCAAAACCCTATCCTGCTTCAAAACCAATTTATTTAATTTATAGTGATGTTTAGGTACTTTCAAAGGCCACCACTATGTCCGGGAAAAAATGGTTTGTAACCTTATAGAGGATCACACTAGATTATGTTGGGTTTATTTGATGAGAAAAATCTGAAGTGGAAAAATTATTTAAAGAATTCTACAACATGGTCGAAAACCAATTTCAAACAAAAATCGGTATACTTCACTGTGACAATGGAACATAGTATTTTAAAGAATATTTGGGGAACTTTTTGAAAAAAAAAGGATTCAACATTACCCTACTTGTGGTAATACTCCTCAACAAAATGGAATTGCTAAGAGGAAAAGCAAACACTTCGTAGAAGTGGCACATGCTAGAATGTTTTCTATGCATGTTCATTTATGGGGAGAGACTGTTTTAATATCATCCTATTTGATCAATAGGATGCCCACTAGAGTTTTGAAATTTATCACACCCTAAGAATGTCTCAAGAAAAGTTATCTTGAAACAAAAATACAATTTGATTCGCCAATCAAAGTTTTTGGATGCATAGTTCACATACCTAGCAAATTTCGATTCAAACTTGATCATGAGCTGAAAAATGTGTTTTCATAGGTTATGCTCCCAAGAAAGGATACAAATGCTAATATCCTAAAATAATAATAAAAACATATTAGTATGGATGTTTCTTTTTTGGAAAACCATCCTTATTTTAACAAAAATCATCTTTAGGGGGAGAAACAAAGGCAAGAAAACAATTTTTGGGATATACATGTTCCCTTACCTAACACAGTTCTAGAGTCCTATTACTTCAAAAATGCAATCCCATGAAAAAATCATTCAAAATATTGAAAATGGAAATTCTAGTCAACTGTTGCCATGTACAAGTGTATTACCAATAGAAGGGGAAACACTATGCAAGGGTCAAGATGATCTGAATCCTAAGCTTCAGGTTTATACTAGAAGAACTCATACAAAGGGTAAAGACCTGCCTGTCATTCTAACACAAGACCAACCAAAATCTCCTATCCTAACAAAATTGATCTTCTAAATCTTCTATGTTCCAACATATACTTATTTAGAAGTATGTTAGAAAACAACAATATTTAGGGGGCGTTCTTTGTAAACATCAAATGCAAAAGAGATTTCACTACTTCAAAACAAGGTTGAACAATCCCACTAAAGAATAGATAATAGTATAAATATATGGCATCTCTGCATTTGCCTATGTAAGACAACATAATTGCTCAATTAACTGAAAACATTAAAGAACTCCATGTCTATGCCACACTAGGTTAATTAATTGACATTGTTGTTCATTGTTTACGACAGATTCTTATTAGCTTCCACTTCAGGGTGAATATTTCAAGACTAAAATATAAAGGTTAAGAATATATGATTATTCAATCATCAAATGTTTAATATAATAAGGAAACCATCAGTATGATATATGGAAACAATTAATGAGAACCACACCATAGATGAATTACATGAACATTTATGAAAACGGTTAATAAAAAAAAATATTAGAGCTGAACTGCATGAACATATATATTCTTTTAATGGAGTAATCATTGACGGTAAGCCCATAGATAAACCACATCAATTGGTCAAAGTAAACAATTAAATTTATTGAAATCTACCAAGCAATGTGAATGCATTTGGCAGTAGGTGAGAAACAAAGTTATTCTTATCTAGTCTTGCACCTTTGTCCAGTTATAGTGTTGGATGACATATGCAACTACTGATAAGTTGGTCCTTTCATTCAGTAGATGAATTTAGATGCAAACTACTACAACACAGATAAATGAACTCCACTCTTTTCTTTTTGATGTACAAAATAAGAAAAATATAAAAACATAAATAGAACATTGAAATAAAGGAGTCATACAGGAGATGGAAGCTATAAAAGATAGATAAGATTCCTTTGAGGGTGTTCAATGGAATTACAGGCGATAATGTTGACATGCGACAACTAGTAGTTTCATTTAATAGCTGAATTTAGAAGGTAGAAATGATAAGGGCTTTGCAGGTTTTCATAGATGCTAGCTGCAGTCTTTCATTAAACACAAAAGGCATGATTCATGAGGAGTGACTATTTTCTTCAGAATTCTTCAGGGCTATTCATACTTGTGAATTATACTGCAGCTCCACTCCAAAGCTCCCATAACTAACTGTACCATATTAACAATCAACATGCATATGAGACAAACAACAAATTTCTATTCAACAAAAAGAATTACCCAGAATATAAACTATCAATTTTGGCCTGAACTCACTTCATGTCCATCAACCATTCCTCCACACCATGTACATCCATGACAAAGAAAAAACATACATCTAAGAAGTGCAATCCAACATACTAGTCACCATAAAGAAGATATCCAATTTTCCACATCTAAGAAATCCAAATATAGCATTTGGCTTTACAACCCATGCTATAGCTAGAATATAGCACATCCAAAAAATGTATGAATAATATATGTCCTGAAGGACCATAGAAAAACATGTTAAGAAACCAGATTCTCCCACAAAAGGATAACATCCAAATTTAATTTTGTGACAGACATTGCATACAATTAGTTGGTGAGGAGTTTTCAATAGGTCACCAAATCTCAACAACCATAAAAATATTGTTTTGACAACACAAGTCTAAACCATCTTAGAAGTACATGGACAAGTCCTCGTTAAAGAGGTTCTGTTACCCATCCATAGCAAAAACCTAAAAGACAGGTAAGACCGCTTGGATCAGCAAAGGAGTTCTTCCCTAACTTCTTAAGATGACTCTTTCAAGAGAAATAATTTCAACAATTAACTGATAATGCCTGAGGTCTTTCAGCTACTCTCCTACTTAGCAGGTTGAAACTTAAGGGCAGAATGTATTCACCAAATTACTCCATCACAGTAGCCAAGAACCACCTATGCATAATAGAAAATCTCATCAATCAATGAAAACAAAGCATATGACACTAAATTCAAAGAAGTGATAACAAGATCAGGACGTCATTTGCAGAATCTTGAGTCCACCAAAAGGATAACCTAGTGGATGAAAAAAAACCACCTTGTTAGTGAGATATCTCAGCTCCATTTTGACATCCACAATCAGAATTCCTAAGATTGAACTTCTTCGATTGGAAATCTCTCGCCTGCCAATTCAGACAGAAGATTCCAATGAATCATAGAGAAACCTCAACATTTTTTTCAAGGGCAGTGAATTCAATAATCTAACATGAAAAGCTATCACTTAGCCACCATCTGTCAAGACGGTTTTGAAAGAGAGAGTAAAGTGATAGAGACACATGCAGCATGACCCTCTTAGGTTATTGTTAACATAACAAGCAGCCAACCTCCGTTTCCCTCAAAACTAGCTACCACATCTGAAAATTTTCATTCAAACTACCACAAGACCAAAATTTGATTCCTAAACTTCTTGGCACACCATATTTATGCTTAAAATTTCTAGTTATATATTGTACTTATGTCCATGGAGTTAAACAAACCGATGTAAGCAATCAACATTAGGTTGTCCACACAAATATATAATACAAAAGGATTATTATCCAAGGTAGGAGTGGTGTTGATCCTCCAAGGAATGCTAACACGCAATATTGAATGGTAACTGATACCAAAATATCTAAGCACAGTCAAAATGGGAGCTCCACAAGCCCACCTATAGAAGTTACACTTAAACCAAAATAAGAGGAGCAAGCATGACTAGAAGGCTTTTGATTTGGGGAATGGTCTCATAATAAGTTTTCGATCAAATAGCAATCAGCTGCAGTACAAGAAGGGAGTCCTAATCATCTTGATCCTGATTCTAGCCCAGCTGCTTAGATAGTTATAGTGCAGAACTAAAAGATGAGCATTGTACAGAGATTCATCAGCTTAAGGGAAACAGCCGGATTCATGGTAGCCCAAAATGCATAATAAGATCTGCACTTATTTCATCATTTGAATTGATGCCCACCATGTCAATGCAGCTACATACTGCATAATATCAAAAAATTAACTGAACCATTTGGCAGTGTTGGGAAAAAATAAAATGCCACAGGTTGGATTTGAACTAGCTCCAGAGAAGGAAATTGACTTTTTTCTTTTGCAAGAAAATGAGGCATGGTTAGGAGAAGTAGGAACATGGAAGAAGTGCATCCATGATAGAATTAAAAATTAATGCCATGCCAAGAAAGGATGGAAAAACAACACAGAGCCAGTTAGTGCAAAAAACCAGCAAAACAATGTAAACCACCTACATCAAAACTTAAATCTGCAAAACAAGGAAGCAAGCAAATATACTTTTGTTATAACCCCCTTAGAACAATATTGTTAATCAATTTTTTATATATTAACGGGTTTGCATCATGATCAATAGATGGCACTTTGCATTTCCTGCATACGTGCTTTGTGTATCTCCTTGACAACACATTAAAAAGTACTTCAAGTAAATTGGTACCAACACTAGGTAGGATATCTTAGCTTAACTATCAACTCTATTGATTTACAATGCATAGTATCACCGGCATGATAATATTGTAATCTCTATAACAACTTTGTGTTATACCTGTATTAATACCATAAATGATAACCGTAGATGAAAATAATCCTATGCCATAAAAGTTGCCTTCAATATTATAAGCAAATGCAAAAGAAAGAAAGTTACCTCGGAAACTGGACTTGAAACCACAAGTGGTCAAGTGGTTTGCTAGTTTCTCCCCCAATTGCTGTTTCCAGTTCTGGGCAAACCTAGCCTCAGGAATAGCCCACACAATTGCTGTCTCAGTTGCAAGGTTGACACTAGCAGAGGACACCAGAGGCTGTAGATAGGGAGATGAGCATATTTCTTCACACTATTAATAATTTATTTCATTAAACAATTGCACACACATACAGAACAGAAATCGCATCAAATCACCAACTCAAACAAAACCACTCATGTTGCAGGAGATACTAAACACCAAAATCAGATCAAGCAATATGACAGAAGGTAATATAAGTAAGTCAAACAAAAAAAAATACAAAAATGAAGAAAAAGGTTAAACGTATAACACATCACCAAACAGTTAAATTTTGTATACCGGACTAAAGCAATTAGACAATCCAAAATTGGACAAAAACCATAACTTCAATATATATATAAAAATACATTACCTGGCTTTCCAAAATGCGCTTCACACTAGCAGCGCATCCACCACAGGACATTCCCTGTAAACAAACAATACATTTCAGTAAAAAATTCTAGAGAGAAAGATTACTATTTGCTCACAAAGAGCCAAAAAACTAAAAATACACATGACAAGAACCTTGTGAGTGAAGATAAATTTAAAAATTAAAAAAAAGGAAGAAGAGCGGTCTTACTCCAACATCAAGGATAATCACATCAGGCCCCATCCGCGACGCCTCCCCGGCTTCCCCAGCAAGGGACTTCATCTCCCCCTCTCCCGAACTCTCACCCCCACTACCACCTCCCCCTCCTCTGCCTCCACCTCCAAACCCATCCCCACCACCACCAGCAACCCCAGAAAAGGCCGCAGCTGAGCTCGAGACGCAAGCCAATCCGGGCCGTGCCAAGGCCGAGCTCCGTAGGACATTCCCGATGAACGGAATCAAAAAACGCTCACGAGAGGTCCTCGAACCAACGAATGAGGAGCATACGGGAGAGACGGATGCCGGGAGGGCTCGCTGCGCTGGGGGAGAAGGAAACGAGAGGCGGCGGTGGAAGGGGGGTTTGGAGGAGAGGCGTAGGGTTCTGGAGAAAGCGATGATGGGGATCCCGGGAAGCGAAACGGCGTCCATTGCTAGGGCTTCTTTGAGAGGTCTCCTATCGCGATATCTCCTTCTCTTGGTTCGGAGAGCGCGAGAGCTCTCTCTTTCTCTGGGGTACTGGTTCTCTTCGCATCGGGGGGTCTTCGTAGAAAGAGAGACAAGGGGTAGGTGGGTTAATGGTGCACTTGTACTGGCTTTGGGGAACGCGGTCTTTGAAGGGAACCGATCCACCTTTAGTTGGCGATTTGCGCACGCTACAGGCCAGAATCGTTGATGGTTGAATTGAATGATAGAGTGGTCCTCTGACTGTTCGGAGTAATTATATGGGTTTTTATGGAGCAAATTAAAAAAAATCAAAAAATTATAACTTAAAAAACAACTGTAAAACAGAGAAAATAGGTAGATCTATTTACCATCATCCATTAGGAGTATATCGGTTATAAATAATTTTGATTTTAAAAAAAATTAACAAATCAAAAAATTAGATTTGTATTTTCGGTTTTTTTTAGAATTTTAGATTTTTTAATCTTAAAAATTATTACAAATATGACATATTTTGATAGTTGTTAACTAAGGCATGTTATGATTATCCTATTGTGAATTCTAGGATATCATGGGCAGTATTCCCATGGTATTCCTACAGTGTGATACCGTAGTAGGTCCTGAGGTGTTATTTTGTGGGTTCTAAAGTTTGATTTTTGGATTCAGGTTGGGTTTGAAGCTACAATAGCGCCGCCATTTTGCGAACATTAATGAACAATAACTTTGAACTTAATCAATAAAACTTGGAACCCAATAATAATGGGTTGGAACCCACGGTAATGTAGAACGCCGATTATTTTATGTAACCATTATTTTTAGGGGAAATTGGTTATATACCCTTCAAAAGTTTCATAATTGTATATTTACCCCTGAAAAAAATTATAATTACTTGTATACCCCTGAAAAATAGGTTGAATTGCGAATATGCCCCTATTGTTAGGGTATGTTGACATAAGTTAACCATATAATCTTAACCACGGTTACAACTTAGGTTAAGGGATGGAAAATGTCCAAAATACCCCTTTTTATATATTTCAACTATTTTAAAATTCAGATTTTTAAAAGGGTATTTTTAAATACACAGTCAAACAAAATTTTCAAGGGTATATATGCAAAGGGTATAATGGTTATTTTACATATTTATAGTTTGCTAGCTAACAGTTTTTTATATGATTTTAACCTCAAGGGTATATACATAATTATATCTATTATTCAGGGGTATATATGTAATTATATTTTATTCAGGGGTAAATACGCAATTTTAAAATTATTCAGGGGTACACCTACAAAAAAAACCCTTATTTTTATCAATAATATAGCTATTATTTAACATAAGGGGTATTTGTTATTATATAACAATTATTTTTCAGAAAATCATAAGCAAAGCAATGGGTATTTACTAGTAATGCCTCTATTTATAAGTTTGTACACAAACAGGGGGATGGATTTATATAAATAAGAGAAATTTAATACATGAAGAGAAGTCAAAATATACTTGTGGGTGTTTATTTGCATCGAAAATCAAGGATGCAGGGACAAGGATATATTTACTATGGATGTAAGATTACATTGGTGTGTTTGGTTGGAGGATATAGGAAGGGAGGGTTTGGATTTATGGTTTTTGTTGATACAATGATCTCTTGGGGATGAGAGCAAATCTTGATCAACGAGGGAGAGTGGATGGTGAAGATTGGAATCATTTAGGATCAACGCCTTCTTCCGAGATTGGCCTTTGAGGATTGAACCTTGCAGAGAAAGGAAATTGTGGAGATAAGATGTTATGTGCCGAGGAATAAACAAGAGTTGTTATTACTTTGTTAGTTTCTACGAGTTGTTATCACTTTGTGTTAGTTTCTACTTTGAATAAGTTAGCCTAAAGATTAGGAGTCATGGCTTACTTTGTCTCTTTGTTTATTAGTAGAGTCCTATTCTAATGGGTAGTGGGTGTGATAGCTAAATTATAGCTAATTGTAACAGAACTCCTACTATAAATAGGAGTTTTAATGGAAGATTATCTATCGATCTTTACCTCAACCTTGTGTAGGCTTAAGGTTTTCTGGGTTACCTTTAACCACTCTACTCTTCATCTTTTCTACTCCTTACTTCCTCCTTCAAAATAGGTAGAAAGAACCCACCATTGCTTCCAAATCCTTAGGTTGGTCCTCTCACTCGTTCCCAAAGCTAGAACCAAAACAAGTTGGTATCATAGAAGGTTATGGAGCAACGGATGGAAAAATTGGAGCACGAGATGGCGACAATTTCATCTGGTCAAGAGAAGTTGCTGGAGAAAGTCACTGAACATATGAATGATTTATTAGCAATACTCAGCAACCGCATAGACAATCTTTCTTTTCCAGGGTCAAAGATCCATGAGTGGAGCTCTCAATTATAAGCTTGTGGCCCTGGAATACCCCACAATGGCAACGGTGTTGTGGGATCATCCATTCAAGCTAGCGCACCAAGGCTGGTAAAGCTTGATTTCCCCCGTTTTAATAGTAATGACAATCCCACTAGCTAGCCATGCAAGGCTGAGCAATTCTTTGAATTTCAAAGAATACTTGAAGAAGAGAAATTGGTTTTAGCATCCTTTCATCTAGAGGGAAATACACAGTTATAATACCAACTCCTTAAGCAGGATGAGAAGCTCCTATCCTGGGATACATTTAAGGAGAGCGTACATGCAAGGTATGGACCTACAAAATTTCAAGATTTTTCTATTGATCTTATTAAGTTGTGCCGGTTTGGAGGAGTTTGTGAGTATCAAACCCAATTTGAAAGATTTCTCTCACGACTGGGCCACTGTTAATCTCACAACAAATCATATGTTTTGTGAGCGGTCTGTAGGAAAATTTGCAAGCAGATGTTAAGGTGTGTAATCCCACAAGTTTGTCAAGTGCAATTGGATTGGCTAGGTTGTATGAGGCTAGGAATAATGCCCAGAGAAAAATGACAACAGATGCAATCAAAGGAATTGCCAACCCAACAATGTCTAATAATTGTGCTTCTGTACAAGTGAAACGCATGATGCAGGAAGAGCTGTAAGAAAGAAGAAATAAGGGTCTATACTTTCGTAACAATAAAAAATTTACTCCTGGTCATAGGTGCCAAAAGCTATTTGTAATTGAGGCTGTCTGGACAGAAAGTATGGGAGAAGAAGATCTTCTTAATTCTAAAGAAGAAGCGCTTATAGAAGTGGTCTCTGATATTACTCCTGAAATTTCTCTTCATGTCATCTCTGGACCTCTCACACAAAAGACCATGTGGTTGAAGGGAACTGTTAAAACAGCTCCGATGGTGGTGTTGGTTGATTTTGGCAGCACACACAACTTTGTAAGTAACACCCTTACAAAGAGAGTTGGCCTCCAACCTATTCAAGGGTGTACATTTGAAGTCATGGTTGTAAGTGGAGAAAAGTTAGCAAGCCCTGGCAGGTGTAGTAACGTACCTTTATTTCTTCAAGGATTTTTACTTAAAGTTGATATTTACTTGATTACTTTAGAGGGTTATGATGTTGTCTTAGGCACCCAATGGTTAAGTACATTGGGGCACATTATTTGGGATTTTTCTAAGTTCCAAATGCAGTTCCTCTTGCGCAACAAAACAATCTCCTTACAAGGGTTGTCCTCACAAGAAGATAAAGTTGTTGGGGGAGCTTGAGATGCTTCGTGCATTGAAACAAAAACAAAAAGGCATGCTTCTCCAATTATTTGCTTTGGGGGGCCCACAAATTGCACCACTTGAAGCTAATCTATCAGAACTTCTACAACAATACAAGGATATCTTTGAAGAACCAAAGGAGTTGCCTCCCTTACGTACACATGACCATAAAATACCTCTTATTTCAGGCAACAACACAGTCAGCGCTCGGCCGTATCAATATCCATATTTTCATAAGGCGGAGATTTCACGTCTTGTCAACGAGATGTTGAATTCCATAGTAATTCGACCAAGTAATAGCCCGTACTCTTCGCCAATCTTGCTCGTAAAGAAAGGAGATGGCTCTTGGCGAACGAGTGTTGATTATAGTGCTCTTAATCAACTCACTATTAAAGACAAATTTCCCATTCCGGTTATCGACGAATTGTTGGATGAGTTGCATGGTGCACAATACTTCTCGAAGTGGGATCTCCGTTTTGGTTATCATCAGATCCATGTCAATCTTGAAGACATTCCAAAGACGTCCTTTCGCACTCACCACGGACATTATGAATTCTATCTTGGTTATGCTTTTTGGCTTAACCAATGCCCCGTCCTCATTTCAAGGATTGATGAACGAAGTATTCAAGGATTATTTGCGAACAAAAGTGCTAATTTGGTCAAAGGTAGGTTCAATATCATGGCCACATTATCTCTAGTTCAGGAGGAGTTTTTGATCCTCAAAAGGTGGAGACAATAAAGGAATGGCCAAAGCAGGCCTTGCGTGGGTTTTTGGGTTTGACTGGGTATTATCGCAAATTTATCCAAAACTATGGCAAGATTGTTGGCCCACTTACTCAAATGCTCAAGAAGGACCCATTCTCATGGACCTCATCGGCAGAGACATCCTTTCAAGAGCTTAAAAATACAATGACTATGGCTCTTGTGCTTGCTTTGCCAGATTTTTCCAAGTCCTTTATATTGTAATGTGATGCTTCAGGAAGTGGAATCAGGGTTGTCTTAATGCAAGAAAATCGACCAATTGCCTTTTTCAGTCAGGCACTGCATGGAAAACACTTGCTTCTCTCAACCTTTGAGAAGGAAATGATGGCTTTAGTTATTGCTGTCTAAAAATAAACGCCCTATCTACTGGGAAGATAGTTTGTAGTGAGCACTAATCAAAGAAGCCTAAAATTCCTCTGGGAACAGAAAATTACTACTATAGCACAACAACGATGGCTTCACAAATTGATGGGATATGATTTTATTAAGTATAAGCGGGTGCGTGAAAACTTAGTGGCTGATGCAGTGTCTAAGAGAGATGATTCATCTACCTTAGCAGCTCTCTCACGGCCAGCTCCAAATTGGTTGACAGTAATACAAGAGGAGGTTTTGGGTAATCCAAAGCTTCAACGCTTGGTGCAGTTATACCTTGATGATAATGCATTATACCTTCACAAAGGAATTGTATTCTCAAGCACCGAAAGAACAATGAACTTACGGGTTTACCTCATCATCAGTTAATAGCTAAGAGTTCATATAATTCATTAAAGATGATTGGTTTTTAGAATGACTGGATTAAAACCACAACTAATGTTCAGACCCTCATGCACACCAAGGTTGCCTTGAACTTAACAGGGAATGTGAGAACTCCTAAGTGATAGAGAATGCATATAGGGGTGAGTATATGCCCTGCTTCAGGGGTTCTGGTGGCATTATCTACAAGGGGACAGGGTTGGTGGGATACACAATGGTTACCATGAATGAAGAGGGAGGAGGTTGTTGTTTGGGAGTTTGGAGATTTAATCTCGTGCAGTGAGGTGAAGGCTAGAGAAGCCTCCTCTTATGCCTGCCAACCTGGCTATGCCCACCAATAGAAGTATGTATATAGATACATCTATACACAAGTAATCCTGTGTGATCAACTATCGGGTCCTTGACCTCTATGTATTCTAAAAAAGAAATATTCACAAGCATCAACCTCAAGAGAATTCTGCAGTATTGTGTGAGTTCCTATATGCATGTTATAGCCTCTGAAGGCCAACCTATAGGTGTTCAAGGCTACTTCGAATTACACAAGGTTCAACAGCTATTGTTCCAACTAAACTCCTCTCATCCAACATGCTGGAGGATGCCTAGTTTCATTAAGCTTCCTAGCAACGCTTATGGTAACTTTTCAGAAACCTAAATGGGGAATAATGTGGTCAGTTGTTAATGAGCATGATGGAAGTAGAAGCGGCAGTACTTACCATATTCACACAGGAATCTCCTCATTAGAACCACACTCAGCTTGTCTACCCTCTCTCGGTGATAAGATATCACATGCTCAAAGCACCCAAGGGGCGATAGCCAGTCATACTCTTATAATGGAATGCAGTTACAGCTCCCATCTGTCAGGCTGGTGAGAGATTTCAGTGGTATTCCCCCTAGTGTTCTAAACTCCACACTTTCACCATCATTAGATACCGAAATGAATGCCTATTAAGACTTTCACCTATTGTGGAGTTTTTACAATATGAGAAGATGATCTTACTAAGCTTCAGAAAAAGCAGTTCAAAACAAGTTCAACGTTGGCTTCAGTATAAAACTAACCAAGAGGGAGATCCAAAGTTGGTGATCTTTCAAGGCAAACCACATAGGACTGGATAGTACTCTCCCTCCCCAGCCTCTAGTAGTACTGGAGGTTCAAAAGCAATGTTCGAATGTACTATGGGTTCCTGGCTTAATCAACTCTCCTCCCGAAGCTGGTTGGTGGCTTGAACTCTCCAAGCCGATGCTCACTTCTCAGATAGGAAAGTGATGCGTTCTAACCGCAAGTGCACGGGTCGAATCAAGTAATAAAGTGGACTTGAAGTCGGGTTATCGATCCTCAGGAAGTAGGAAGTACTAATACTATCTATTTGTCTATTATCTAGTCGATCGGGAATTGGTTGACTATGAACTAACTCTAAACCTAGAACTTAGAAATTGAAATTGCACAATCGATTAATGCTTGGAGAAATTCAATCAAGAAGGGGATACTTGGGTGTTCGAATCCCCTTTGCATTTGATGAGATTGATTAGTGTAAACTATGTCAATGCTTGATGACCCATTGGCCAAAGATACCTAATGTGCTTTCACTCTCTCCACCAGAGATGAGTTACTAACCTAATGCCCTCATTGATGATGTCTCGACCTAATTTGGAAGGATTAAGGGAATAAACAATGTGAAAGAGTCGCCCTCCTTAGTACCTGGGCTCCCGGTGTACTCCTAATCCCTTCTACTGGAGAAAGTCTACAAGTGGGGAGGCATTCGCATCTTCCCCCACATGGACAACAATAATCTCTCCGGGATCTCGCAACGTAGAGAGACTACTACTTCAATACAAATCATCCAATAGACCTAATGAAATCATGCAAGCATTTAACATAGAAACACTAATTTAATTAAAATAACATCCAAAGGTTCATCTACACCCAAGCATTAAAGAAGTTAGCCCTCCATCAATGGAGGGCAGCAATCCACAACAATAAAGGAAGATGAAAACATAAATCTCAAATAAAAACTCCCTATTGATGAAGATAGGTGGATCCTTCGCTTGCTCGCCCTTCCTTCTTACCTTTTAGAGCTTCGAGATGAGGAACCCCTCCGGTGCCCTCTCCTCCAAGTTGGGGAAGAAGATGATGGTGAGGCTCCTCCTCTAGCTCTCTCTTTCTCTCCAAGGTCTTCTAATCCAAGAGGCAAGATCCCCAAGACCTGATTAAGCTTTCCCTTTTATAGTTAACACTAGGGTTTTGGGTCCTTTTCCGTTTTTACCCCTGGGTGGATCAAATCGTCGCTGGAAACTTACGCCATATGGACTTCCATACGGACTACCATACGGGTCCGTATGGCTTCACAGGTTGTCTCATACGGGGGTGTGTCAGTCCGTATGGTACCCCGTATGGACACATACGGGGTCTCATACAAGGTTGGAGTAGAGGCCCTCTCTGCCCAGGCTCATACGGGTCCGTATGGGACCCCGTATGGACCTGGGTCTTCATTCTTTTGTCCTGTTTTAGCCCGAATTCTTCTCCAAATGCTTCCTTTTCTCTGGAGTCTCCATATTTTGCCCTGTTTGCAAAAATAAACCCTTTTTTCAGTATTGGTGGGCTGAAACTCCTCTAAAACTCATAATAAACATGCATAATATGATATAAAATATCGGTCAAATGAACACTTATCAGAAAGGAGCCTCTCATAGCTGAGCAGAAGGAGAACCAAGGATAGCGGTCTTGTACCCTCATGCTTGTGGATGGGAGTGAGATGGTGAGACTGTGAAGGAGGCACCACGTGGGAGGAAGGTTGAGCCAAGTGTTGCTCAAGCGCCTGACACGCATGCCCACTCTGAGCCTTAACCTTTAGCCTCTTTCAACATTGCATGTAATATGTTGCTTCTTTTTTCATTTTAGTCCAACCATTAAAGACTCGTTTCATGCAGTCCCTCATTCTCAAAACTTTATAATGTAAAGCCTTTTGCATTCTAGCCCTTCTCATTATGACCTTTACAGGCAAGCCCCTCAATTTAACATCATCATCCATGAAGTTTAGTTGTATCATTTCATGAAGCCTTTATCTACTTTGTATTTTAGTATTTACTCAAATATCTTCCCATGAAGGCATGATAAGTATTCAAATTGCTATATTTGACTATTATAATTAATTGCACTTAGCATGGAATTCCGATGATTTGCAGGTCTCTGGTACTTAAAATATTTTATTCTTGTGAATCAGGACAAACCAGGGCGATTTGATGAGGAAGTCAGGAATTCAAACAAGATTGAGTAGAAAAAGAATGAGAAATCAGGTCCAGACAGACCTCTCTGATATCAAGACGGCCTTGTCCCTATCGTAAGAAAGACAGACAGCTCCGCATCATAGAAGATAGGCCCATCTAAACAAGATTTAAAGTTAGGGTTTGAACCTCACTTGGTAAACGGCCCCGTATGAATCTCATACAAGTTTAGTGACGGGGTCGTCAAATTTATAAACCTGTCGTTCATGATCATTCGTCCATTTAGAAGAGAAAACCAAGACATCTAAATGAACCTTTCTACTCGTAGACAGGACGGTCTAAATCGGAGGACTCAGACCAAAACCCTAAACTAGCCCGTCAAACTCTTAAACAAGGTCAGCAACGGGGTCGTTCAATTCATAAACGTGTCATTCATGAAGTCTAGACAAACCCGTCTGCTATAGGACAGGACCTTCTATAATGGCCCCTCAGAAGCAATAAGTGTGATCTGCTGCCCCAAGTGCCTCGTAAATTGTATGATGACCCTGAGGGCTATAAATATCCAAGATTAGGGTTAAGAGAGCAGCTTTCAATTCGATTCACCATCCTTGGAGGCTCTCATTATCATCACCACCATCCACCATCGGGAAGAGATCAGTCAACTAGCCAGAGGTTGGAGCATCATCGGAAAAGAACAGAGTATTAAGGGAGTATTTGCAACAGTCCTCGCTGATAGCGTTGGAACAGTGCATTATCTTCTTATGTTTTCATTAGCATTTATCATTGTATTTTCTATGTGTTTCTCTATCATGAGGATCTAACTCCTTAGATACTTGGGTATGGATGAACTTTTGGGTTGATTTTAATGTATGACTATTTCTCTTAATTACATGATTGATTAGTTTGGATTGAGATCTATTGAGTGTTATTCCTTTCATTGAATGCTTACTTTGAGACAACCCTAGCATCTCAATAAGTTCATATGAGGAAAGAAGCGAACGCCTCCTCATATTATTAGAGATACCTCAATAGAGAGGACTGTAAGTATACTTGGAACCCGCGCACTAAGGAGAGCAACTCTTTTAGATCTCTTATTCCCACCGTCTTTCTAAGAAACAGGTTTGCTAGAGCCTCATTCAATATCAGTAACTTGGCCACGATAGCGGGAGTGAACGCAACATGGGAATCCTTAGTCCAATCCCTATCAATCATCAATTAGGAGGCATTGTCTGTATCTTTAGTTGAGAACCCAAGAAGAAATCCTACCCAAGTATCATTTTCCCTGATTGATACTCCCTTGATTTCGTACCAGTCTTCACTTCACATTGATTCTAATATTATTTTCTTTAATTTCAGTAATTAGATTAGTAACATCATCATCACATTGTTAGGTTAGATAGTAGACAAATAGCTAGCCCTAGTATCCCTACAATCCCTAAGGATTCGATATCCGACTTCTTATAGTCCACTCTATTACTTGAACGACCCATGCACTTGCGGAATTAAGCATGAGCATTTGGCTCCATCAAGGCCCTTCTCTAGGGTATTTTGCATGACGAACCCTCATCTCTTTAATATTTTTAATTCATAACAGAGTAGTAACCAAGTCATACTAATTAAATATTCAAAAATTTAATTTCATGCTATATTTTAGGGGGTAGCCTTTACATGTTTAAAACCCTCAGTTAACCATGAGGACTTGCAAAAGTACTCCTCATGCTTGGGAAGATTTGAGCCAAGGTTCTACCTACAAGGGAATGATGTAGCGACCAAGTAAAACTGTAAGTACCCTAGAGAAGGGCCTATTGATGCACGCAAAAGTATACATGACAGTTCTCCCGCAAGTATACATGGTTGATCAAGTAGTAAAGTACCCAAAGGTAGGATAGTCGAATCTACAGGGATTGGCCACTAGCCTAACTATAAGATGAATTGTGTGATCAAGTTAGTTGAATATCCTAACTAAAAACTAATGTGAATAAATTAATGCATTAAAGATGAGAGATGAAAGATGGCACCTCGGATCACAATCCCCCTATGATTCCCTTGCTAATGATTGATTTCCCTATTACTAGCTAAGTACTGATAACTCCCAAAGAATGTAACAATACGCTTCTCAGCAAAGCACCTGATCTCTCGTGATGCTCATGCACACCCTAGTACCCATGTCCGACTGAAGGCTATCTAGAAGAATCCCTGGGCTAATGCGATATTCTAGCCGTTCCGAGTCACCGCACAAGCACTCGTAGTGCTGGGTACTCTAACCTACTGAGGTAGATGACTCGAGGTCCGTGCAAGGAAAAGCCACATAAAGATATCTAGACAGATAACAATTCTAGGCTAATATAATACAGACTCTATAACCATCCAGCATGAACACTAACATGCTGATGCTTTCCCTTGAGAGGACAA
Source organism: Dioscorea zingiberensis (assembly GCA_026586065.1). NCBI lineage: Eukaryota > Viridiplantae > Streptophyta > Magnoliopsida > Dioscoreales > Dioscoreaceae > Dioscorea > Dioscorea zingiberensis. The sequence continues at coordinate 21,501,089 of CM048821.1, read as the reverse complement.
ATGATTGGGCTCATGCACAAGACAACCAAGAAGAATTACAAGCACAAAAAATCAAGATGAGATATAGGACTTATTTAATAAGCAAAAATCGAATAAAATAGGAAATCAATAACAAGTTCATCCTAGGGTTCAGGTATCTGAGGCACCATAGAAGGTTTAGCCTCTCATGCTATGATCTATCATAACTAAGATACAAGAGGAGGTTATACAATTAGACATAGAAATCTTTCATTGATAACGCCTCCTCTTCCTTCAATTTCTCTCGTGAAACCCTAGCGGTCACTACGGAAATCGCCCCGAGACTCCTCTGCCAAAAGTTAATCATTAGGGTTATGCGGACGACCTTTTATAGTTTTCCAAATTTGCGAAGCACGACCATGTTGATCTAAAGCACAGTCGTGTTGATCTGAACACGTCCATGTTGACATTGAACATGCCTGTGCTCTTGGTTTGGCGACACGGTCAACGCGTTTTCATTCAACAGAGAGTTACACGGGGTTGAACACGCCCGTGCTTCATCAGCACGCCCGTGTTAAGTAAGCGTACCGACGTGCTCTTCTCTACATGTGTACTATTTTTCTCTTTTCGCTCCAAAATGTCTGATTCTTGTTCCTTTTGCTCGCGGGTACCTATTTACCTGTCCAATCAAACAGAATTACCCAGAGCAGTACAAAAATAGAGAATTGATGCTAGGAAACAGTATAAGTGCATGTAAATATAAGGGGAATTTATGTATAATCATGTACTTATCATATACCCACACACTTGAGCTTTTGCTTGTCCTCAAGCAAAGAAAACACTACCTGAGAGAGATAATGAGTGCATGATCTCCGATCTCAAAATAGTTGGGAGTCCCTCTGGTGCTCGGGGAAACACAACGTTAGGTGCCTAAAGGTTTTTATGAAAAATAAGTCTTACCTTATACTTCTATTCCCCATGTGTGTGTGTGTAGCCCTTCCTATAGTGCTACTTACCAACTCAAGTCCGACCTGGCTAGTTTAAACTTTATTCACTGACTACTTTCCTTAACTCTTTTGGCTGGGGGTAGTAGCTTTATACATCCAATGAGGTAGCCTTTTCCCTTGATAGGTTATCAAGTGAACATTTCTGATGCCCAAGATCCGACTACTCAGGGTGGCTTTTACGCTTCAAAGGTGCTAGCTCCTTCTACCATCTTTTCTATACCGGTGTGGCATCCCTAATGGATTTGACTTTCCGGTTATGCTAGCCGCTTTAAAATCTCTCTCTCTCTTTTTTGTTTTTTTGCAATCAATAATGTAAAATCTCTCTAATGGTTAAACCAACTGGAATCCAAACCTAAGTGGTCAAGTGATAATAGAGTCAGGGCTTGTGCTCAAATTTTTGTGAGGTGTCGAGCAAAGGCAAAACTAAATATATATATATATATTTGAAAAGTTTGGTACCTACGCTAATATCAAACTAGACAATCAAAGTAGACTCCCATTAATTTGTTCATAGATCATCCTAAATTAGCACTCATCATAAGTAATATAATCACCCAATGATAATCCCTCCCTCACACTTAAATTGTGAATTGTCCCCATTGCACGTGATATATGTACTAAAAAGAGAATGACATGTTATAGCAAGATGGGGAAAGTGGACTTAGCTTATTGTGCATCGTGATGTGTTTCATCCTTTCATTTGTGTTTCCTGCCAAGTGTGAGTTTTAATGTATCCTGAAATCATTGAAGTCAAAGAAAAAGGTGAAGCTCTATAGAATATCGAAAGACTAAACCTTTTTCAACAAACTGACTTAACTAAAGTAAAAATGTACAAAAGTGGTGAAAGAAAAGGAAAAAAAATAAAAGATGGTAGTGATGCTCATATAAGGTAATCCTTCTCTTCGTCCCCGTCGGTGGAGTCCTCGGCATCTACAGCAGCAGCCGTATCCTTAGGGTCTTCCCCTGCCTTTGTCGTAGGTGGAGCTGGGGGCCATGGTGATCACGGCTAATCAGCTCCTTGCTACCAGAGGAGGTAGCCTATTCCTCCCATCAGCCACTGGAGTAAGGCACGGTCACCCTCTGTGAATGTGGTGGCTGGTGGTGAAGGTATTGCGGTCCATGGTGAGGGTGCTCTGCTGGGTCCTGCGATCTCTGAGGGGACTACAGCCGTGTATCTGATGCCCTACGTGGTATGTCTGGGTTGTAACATCCCCATCGATCACATGGTCTCTACTGGGATCGTTAGACCTCCCGACTATCATCATCACTTCGCTGATATGACCTGGGAGAGTGCCCATCCCTCGTTCCAGGCGTGTGATGTATGTACCCACGAATAATTCTCTGATTGAGGAGCTCTGCTACAACCCATCCCATGTAGATGGGGAATTTGTCTGTCATGCTCTGCAAGTACAAGAAGTCCCTGGAGCTGACTGCGCCTATGCTCAGTCCTCGCCTTGTCATCGAATGGCTAAGCACCATATTTATGTATCTGAGAGCAGGGGACGAGAGGGTAGATGCCTTCGACAGCCGTGGGTTGTACTGTGGGTCCATGCTGAGCCTCCTCCAGGCGGACTCTGGTGGCTCCTCCACCGATCTATCGATCCTTAGTACCTCGTACTTAGGTGTGGTGGTGAACTCGACATAGTACAATCCTGTCGGACGGTAAAGTCTGTGTAGCTCATCTGCAACATGGTGCCGCCTAACTGAAACTCGATCTGATCCGGTTGGTCCCATAAGATGAAGCCCCTAGCAAGGGTGAAGGTGGACAGTACCTCCGAGGTGAGCTCTTTATATGTCTTCTCTCGGATAGACAGGAGGCGGTCCCAACCTTCCACCTCTAGGCATCTCCTCATGTCCAAACTGTAGCTAACGTAGTTTGTAGTGCCTCCCGGTGTGTATAGGTATAGGAAAGGAGGGATCCAGGTGTGGTTGAGAGCTCACCTCTCCTTTCTTCTTCGCGGGGGCTTGCGGTGATGATCTTGCGTAGAGGTATGGTGGTTGTCGGTGGAAGCTCGCCGGAAGGGTCGATGCATGCGCGTGTTATGGAGGAGCATGGTCGTGCTTTTGAGGAGAAAGTGTGGTGAAAGATGTCACCGGTGGGGTCTACAACGTCGGAGGGAACGCGCTGGTGAGGCTCTAGAGTGGAGGGGGAGGGGGTCTAAGTCGAGGGAGGTGGTTATAGCGGCGTGGGTCCTCAACCGTCGACCTAGTTGTCGATCCGTTTTACTTGAACACGCCCTTTAAACACGGTCTCAATTGATAAGCACGGTCGTGCTTTTGAGTCTCACGGCTGTGTTTTTTTTGGCTTTGGTTTCCCGAGAAGTGAAAGGCCTTGAACACGGTCGTGTTCGTGCCCATGTTTAAGAGCACGGCCGTGTTTCTTAGTTCTTGTTTTGCTTATCAGTTTCCTAAGATATGCACGGCTTTGAACACAGTCGAGAGATGCACGGCTTTGAACACGGCCGTGCTTAGGGCCGTGCAACTCTCTGTTGCTCCTTTCCTTCATCATATCTACCCTGTCATCCCTTTTCTTGCGTGTTAGTGGCTCCAAGTACAAAGGATTAGTTGCTAAAACTTTTGTGAAACACACATAATCGATGAACATCATCAAATGAATGAAATTCACCACTAATGTACACTTAACTAGAATCCTAAACTAACATAAAATGACTAAAAATTAACCAAGCTTGGGTTGCCTCCCAAAAAGTGCTTATTTTATGTCACTAGCTTGATGTACCTTGAAGCTTAAGAAGGTTCAAAGAATCAGGTATCCTCGACTTCCTCGCCTTGCAGGTTATGTCCTGTAAATTGTTCACTCAAGAAAGATATGAATTCATATTCACAGAAGTTGTTGTTGAGTAATGTTGAATTGGTTGCTGCAGGTGCTGAGGATCGACTCCTCCTTCTTTTTATCAATTCTCTCTACCACAATCTTATTCTTTGTTTGTGTGTTATTGGTGGGGTTTGCTCATGATCCCTTGTTCCTTTAATCGGTTCTTCCTGGGGTGGGTCATCCTCCAGCAGGTCTTCTAATTGATCCTTCAACAGCTCATCCTGCACATGGTCAGAAACACATTCATCAATATGGTCAATAGATCAATATGGTCAATAGAATAAAAATAGTCATTAAGTTAAATGGGATATCGCATCGCATCTTTGAGCTTAAAAACTATTGCTTCTTCTCCAACTCTCAGGGTCATCCAACCATCCTTGATATCGAATAAGGCCTTTGCAATCTTCTGAAACGACCTTCCAAGGATGAGGGGCACCTCTACTTGATCATCCAAGTCTAGGATGTAGAAGTCCACCGGGAATATGAACTTGTCAATTTATATTAACACGTCCTCAACAATCCCTCGTGGGTGCCGGATGGATCTATCTTCCATTTGAAGTGTCACTATTGTGGGTTTCGGCTCTTCTATCCCCAGTTTTTGGAGTATCTTGTAGGGTATGAGGTTTATACTTGCTCCAATATTTGTCAAGGCCTTTTCATCCACCAGTTCTTCGATGGTGCAGGGAATTATGTAATTCCCTGGGCCATTTTCCTTTTTTGGAAGGCTTTTGGTGAGGATTGCTGAGCATTGTTCGTTTAGTGTTGCAGTGGACACTTCCTCCAACTTTCTTTTATTTGTAAGCAACTCTTTTAAAAACTTGGCATATCGCGGTATTTGAGCAAGCACTTCTACAAACGGAACGTTGATGTGCAGCGTCTTGAACATGTCCAGGAATTTCTTGAATTGCTCATCTTGTTGGTCCTTTCTCAGCTTGGCTAGGTAAGGTAACTTTGGCTTGTATTCTGGCACCATGGGTCCTTCTTTGTTCTTATCCGTCCCCTTTTCCTCTTCATCTTCAGACTTGAGCTCCTTGGATTGTGTGATGTGTGAGTCCCTTGCTGCCTTGTTTTGTGATGGGCTCACCTCCCTTCCACTTCTTAGGGTGATGTCTTTGACAGATTCCCTCAGGTTGACTTCTGTGTTGCTTGGTAGAGTACCCGCTGGTCGTTCTGCTAGTGACTTAGCTTTCTGGGCCACTTGATGTTCAAGGTTTTACAGCGATGTTTTTTTATTCTTCATCATCTCTTCATGCTTGGTGAGCCGCGTCTCGTTTGCTTGAAAGTATTATGCAAGCCAATTTTCTAAGCTTGGGGTTTTCTTTTCTTGTTAGCTTGGATGACTACTCGGCTGTGACAGTGGGTTTCCTTGAGGTGGGATTGCTCTTGGTTGCCTCGGATGTTGTACCAGAATGTTGTAGGAGAAGTTCGGATGGTTCCTTCATCCGAGGTTTTATGTAGAGCTGTATGGGTTATTTTGAGATCTTCCGATATAATCAACCTCTTCCACTTGTTCGGGGTTCCCCTCTTCTGTCTTATTCCTATATGAATTGCACATCATTACTGGTGCCCGTTGTTGATGATCGATGTTCTCCAGTTTATGGCTTATCTCTTCTACCATGGCTGCCAATTTAGTCAATATGTCCAATTCATGTATCCCAACCACCCTGTTCTGTTTAGTTCTCTCGGAACTCCACTGATATCCATTAGTGGCCATATCATTAATTAGTTCTCTGGCTGTGTCAGGATCCTTGCTGCAAAGTGAGCCATTCACTGCTGCATCCAACATTCTCTTGGTGGCTATGTTTAGTCTATTGTAGAATGTCTGAACTTGCATCCATTCCTCCATACCATGTTGAGGCATCTCCTTGTACCTTTCTCATGTGTCATAAAGTATTTCTGTCTCTATTTGTCTGAAGAAAGAGATGTCACTCTGCAACTACGTTATCTTGGTCGGTGGAAAATACCTTATTAGAAACTTCTCAGTCAACTGGGCCCATGATGTGATTGATCCATGAGGTAATGAGTTTAGCCACTACTTTGCCCGTCCTTTGACTGAGAAAGGGAACAACCTAAGACAGATGGTTTCTGTCGGTACCCCGTTCACTGAAATGGTGTCAATTGGCATGGTTGCTTGACCATCTGGATGACATAGGGCTTTAGTTCAAAAGATGGCCTATGATTGGTGGTGGGATGATACTTGATCCAATGCTATCTAGGTTTGGTCTTGCATAATCTAATATGGATCAAGGTAGTGGCGCCATTGGTCTTGGTCGGTTAACCTCTGAGCTAGATTCTGCTATTGCCGTCTTTGAGAGAAGAGTTTCTCTTATTTGATGACGAAGGTGATGCTCGAAATCTGAGTCAGGCACTTCCTCTGGATATGGAACTTTGCTTCTGATTATGCACTAGCACCTAAGAAGAACAAAGAACCAAATCAGATTAAAAGTAAGAATTTTTTTTTTGAATTTTTAAGATAAAAGATAAGTAAGGTAAGATAATAAGATAAGATAAGATAAGATAAGATAGGATAAGATAACTAGAATAACAGATTCTAATATTTCTAGCGGTGTCAATCCTTGGCAACGACGCCCAAAACTTGATACACGCAAAATTATACGCGACACTTCTCCTGCAAGTATACGGGGTTGATCAAGTAGTAAAGTACCCAAAGGTAGGATAGTCAAATCTACAGGGATTGGCCACTAGTACAAGTTGTCCTCTATTACCTAGCCTAACTATAAGATGCATTGTGTGATCAAGTTAATTGAATATCCTAACTAAAAACTAATATCAACAATTGAAGGATTGAAGGGAATCAGAGATGAAACATGTCACCTCGGATCACAATCCCCCTATGATTCCCTTGCTAATGATCGATTCCCTATTACAAGCTGATTGCTGATAACTCCCGGAGGATGTAATAATGCGCTTCTCAGCAAAGCACCCGATCTCTCGTGACACTCATGCACACCCTAGTACCCCTATCCGACTGAAGCCTTTCTAGAAGAATCCCAGGGCTAATGCGATACTCTAGCCGTTCCGAGTCACCGCACAAGCACTTATAGTGCTGGGTGCTCTAACCTACTGAGGTAGATGACTTGAGGCCCGTGCATGGGAAAGCTACATAAAGATATCTAGATAGATAACAACTTTAGGCTAATGTAATACAAACTCTACAACCATCCAGCATGAACACTAATGTGTTGATGCTATCCCTTGAGGGGATGGATTATTGGGCTCATGTACAAGACAACCAAGAAGAATTGCAAGCACAAATAATCAAGATGCGACACAAGACTTATTTAATAAGAAAAAACCGAATAAAATAGGAAATCAATAATAAGTTTATCATAGGGTTTAGGTGTCCGAGGCACCATAGAAGGTTTAACCTCTCGTTCTATGATCTATCATTATTAAGATACAAGAGGAGGTTATACAATTGGATATAGAAATCTTCCCTTGATAACGCCTCCTCTGCCTTCAATTCCTCTCTTGAAACCCTAGCCGTCGCTGTGCAAATCGCCCCTAGACTCCTCTGCCAAAAGTTACTCATTAGGGTTATGCGGATGGCCTTTTATAGTTTTCCAAATCCGCGAAGCACGGCCGTGTTGATCTAAACACGCCCATGTTGAAATTAAACATGCCCATTCTCTTGGTCTGGCGACGCGGTCAACGCATTTTCAATCAACAGAGAGTTACACGGGGTTGAACACGCTCATGCTTCATCATCACGCTTGTGTTAAGTAAGAACACCGTCGTGCTCTTCTCTGTAAGTGCACTATTTTGCCCTTTTCGCTCCGAAATGTCCGATTCCTGTTCTTTTTGCCCCTAGGTACCTATTTACCTCTCCAATCACACAGAAATACCCAGAGCAGCACAAAAATAGAGAATTGATGCTAAGAAACGGTATAAGTGCATGTAAATATAAGGGGATTTACGTATAATCATTCACTTATCACTTATTGAGACACAATCCTGGTCACATGTCATCTCTACAAGGTCCTTTTGTGATTAAGATTGTAAGGACTGAGGTATATGGGTTTCTGGGTATTTGTGTTAACATGCAATCATAATAATGGTTATCTCAAACCATTTCATGTGTCCTTAATGAGGTTCTCAGTCCATGGTTGGGCATGAAGCTAATTCAGCTTCAATTCAATCTAGTAGGGACTTATCAATTTATGTGACCTCTAATAATAGGTTTTTTGCATTTAAGGCATCATACTAGAATATATCCCTTGCAAGCCCTTGTTCCTTTGCATTGTAATCCTTCCATTTTCAAACCTTTACATGGAAGTCACCAATTCTAGGGTATTTTGCATGGAAATGATTCACCCCATAATATTTTCATTTTTTTCAACAAGATATATAGAAACCACATCATGCTAAGTGTTCATTTGAAAATTAAATATCTTATTACACATAAACAAGGTGGTCTTTATAATATTATGTAGCGTATAAAAGTGTGTTTGACACCTTCTGTTCTGGTAATAGGTCAAAACCCATGCAGCTATTTTGTCACATAATGGGTTTAGGATGTGACAATATGGATGTCCACTATAAGTAGAAAGAGGAAAAAAGATATTTGGTTATCTTGTTTAAGCATTTGGTCAAACTTTGAACATTGTTGTTGATACTATTAAACTCTAGTGCTTTAATTGTTATGTTTTAGTATGTTATTGTCACTTATGTTATGTTGATTATTATGATATATTTGGTAGTTTTATATTTTGTGAGTGTAGTTTTGGTCATATTAGATTTTATTATAATTTAGTTGCGCAAAAAAGTCTAAGAGGTGTGTTCTAAAAACTCCAAAAAGAAGCAACTTGAAGCTTATCTCTATAAGAGGTTGGTGTTCTTAAGCTTCCACATTTCTTGAGTGTTAATCTTTTATTGGGTGTTTGGAGTTATTCTTCTATTTTGTTTCCTTGGTTGGTTAATTGATCTTAAGTGTATTACTAGCTTTATGTTGCAACTAATAGAAGGATGGATTGTGAGAGATGTTTTAGACCTAATCTTATATTTGGGCATTCGTTATTGATCCAACGAAGGAGGTTCGGGTTTTATTGTTATGTGTGAGTGATTACTTTTTAACTATTTATCAAGGGATAACACACAATTGAGCTAATTGTAAACAACTTGAGCTCAACTCAAATCTATTTTGTTTCCTTGGTTGGTTAATTGATCTTAAGTGTATTACTAGCTTTATGTTGCAACTAATAGAAGGATGGATTGTGAGAGATGTTTTAGACCTAATCTTATATTTGGGCATTCGTTATTGATCCAACGAAGGAGGTTCGGGTTTTATTGTTATGTGTGAGTGATTACTTTTTAACTATTTATCAAGGGATAACACACAATTGAGCTAATTGTAAACAACTTGAGCTCAACTCAAATCATTTTAACCTAAGAGCCAAATTCAAGCCCAAATTTTAGCCCAATAATATATAGGGTAATTTTTTTTTTAAAAAAAACTAAGTGGTTTCACATATTTTGCAAAATAAGAAATGTGTTTTTTTTTCAAAAAAAAAACCTTGTGGTTTCTCCAACTAACAACAAAGGGAAAAACCATAAGGTTTTTAACGGAAAAAAACCATGTGGTTTCATGGATTTGCAAAAAAAGAACAGTTTTTGTTAAAAAAAACTTGACTTGTTTTCCCTTTTTTGTTAACTGGAGAAACCGCAAGGTTTTTTTTTAAAAAAAAAAAAAAAATCACATTCCCTATTGTGCAAATATGTGAAACCACATGTTTTTTTTAATTTACCCTAATATTATACATAGTAGGGATACAATCAAGCCGGCTGCAAGTGCGGTTGCCTGATTGTATCACACACACACACACACACACACACACACACACACACATATATATATATATATAATATTTTATATTAACTATATATATATCCATATCTATTTATCTATATATTTTTTATAATTATTATATATATATGTAGATATATATATGTATTATGATGATAAGATAATTTAATAATTACATATATATTGTTAGCTGGTAATTTGGTTACGCCACGTGGACTTCTCAGACGTCCAGCTAACTAATGATCTTTCGGTGATAAAAGATCTTGCAATAGGTTCGCTTTCTTCAATTTCACCTAAAAAGGGGACAGTGAAGAAGAAAAGTAAGAGGGGGTAGGGCTCTGTTGCCCATACCCACTCTGATGGTCAAGTTAGTAGACTGGCTGGAGAAGAAGAAGGAGGAGGTGGAGAGAGCTTTTTTGGTTTCAATCTTGCTTACCTTCCTTCCTGGTCACTTGCTTCCATATATCTTTCTCCTTTTCCTCCCTTGGGATCTATGTCCCTTTTTGCTGGCCATGATGGGTTCCTAGGCACGCCTTTCCTTACTCTTAGGGTAGCTTTGTCTTCTCCTAGGAGGGTATAGTTGTGCCTTGTAGACCCATATGGATTATGGGATGGGTATGATGGTGATGGGAGCATGGACAAGACTTTTGTATATTACTAGCCCCCTCCCCTTTTTTATCCCGAGGTTTCCAGAATCTCGGGGTAAACCGGCATATATGAAGGTTCGGTTCTTAGGCCAAAACTTGTTTGGGTTATACAGGATTTCCCGGGAATCTCTAGGCCTTGGGGTTGATTAGCCTCTCGTATTCGTGCCCGAGTTAGTTTTTTCTCTAAAGAATTCTTTATACTATTCTGTACCCTAGGATCTCGTCTAGATAGCCCCTGGTAATGGAAGTAATACTTGAGGAGATGAGGGGTCTTTTATGGATGATGTGTGCACAGTGGGCCGCCATGTCTCTTCGCCCTACGTGACTTTTGATTCCTTGTGGGCGGGGCAATTGAGGTAATGATGGATTGCGTTTAATTGGCCATGCATCCCGTCTCCGAGACATAGTATCGGGCGCTTGTTAGTCATTGATCATGTATATGGGGACGAGAGGTGGCCGTTGATCTCTTTTGAAAGTAGGTTAAATCTGGGGGATATTTTTCTAATCTTCATACGCACTGCCTTCTTTAAGATCATTTTCTCCTTCTTCACCACTCCTCGTTCTGTTTCCTCAGGTAATGGCATGTTCCTCTAAATCTGTTAGAGCGTAAGCGGGAGAAGTCAGACCTTCCTCCATGATGACGGGTTACTCGGTCGTAGGGGAAACTAGTAGCATCCTTTCTCCCAACGATGTAGAGAAAATTTGTAGTGTTTCTTAATCAAGTCCCCCCAGTTTTCTTGTAGGGCTCACCAGTCCAATAAAAGGATAAATACACCTCGTAATGATGAGATAGCGATTTATTTTGATGCCTTAGTAGCCTGCATCCACCTTTCTTTTGCCCGGATATTCCAGAAAATCCTAAGGTTTTTTGAAGTTTGTCCCTCCTAATCCAACTCACAGAGAACATTAGGGGGCTTCATTGTAGTTCTGCAGCATTTTGGGATTAAGCCTTCTGTTAGATGGTTTTGCCTTTTTATTTTCGCTTAGGACTCATCCCGGAGGAGGTTGGTATTACTTTGATGCGCATTATCGAAAATCTTTCTTTGGTCCGGGTTGGTCTTTTGTTCATGATTGGAAAGATAAATTCCTTTCTGTTTCCTACACTGGTTCTTGGAGGATCCCAACTTCATGGGGTACCCCAAATTTAAAGGTCGATTCTCAATTTAAAGAGACTGCTGACGAAAGTAGGCAAAGGCTAATCTTTCAGGGTTTTGCTAGGATTCGCCTTGACATACTTCTGATCCCCAGGAATCTTCGAGACCATGGGCTTTTTCTAGCAAAGGGTATGAGGTCTTGGGTTCCATCCCAAGATTAAAGCTTTGTCGGTAGGCTAACCCATCTTTTTATTTATTTATTGCACAAGTACTGGCATGGATATCGACGAACTTATGGGCTCTCTTGCGGAGGAGGTCCAAGATTTTGTGAACGTCATGGTGGAGGCTCTAGACTTGGAGGACATCATGGGTTGGCGGATATTGATCACGCTCTCGAAGGTACCGATGTCCCCCTAGGGGATGTGCCAGTAGAGTTTGAGGCTCCTGTAGTTCCCCCAGTTGGGGTCATCTCTATTTTGCCCCATCACAGGGTCCCGAAGGGGAGGAAAAAGAAGAAATCAAAGGAATGGAAGTCGAAGAAGAGGGAAGCCAGGGAGTCTAGTCATTCCCGAAAAAGAACTCGGGGTTCTTCTTTTGCGTCCGCTGGAGTCGAATTCTCGCCAAGTCATACAACCGAGAAGGAGGGAGAGGTGCCAAGCCCTCATGGACCCTCAAGACCGGTCTTTGAGATTTTGGTTACCCCCGAGCGTGCTTTTCGGGCCTTTGAGATGGTACGCTTGTCTTCCTTCGAGGCCAAGTTGTCAAACCTTGATGATGACGCTTGGGTGATTACCTCTCTTCCCTGGCCCTATCGGTATGTTGCTTAACGCGCCCGTAGTCTTTTATTTTGATAGCTCTTGCGCCCCATGCTTACTTAGTGCTACCTATAATTTTTCAGGGCGGTTATTTCATAGACCATGCTGCTCGACGCTTGCAGCAGAAAGCTCGAGCAGTCCAAGAGGTATACTCACAAGAGTTGGTACCTTGCCGTCAGTCCGAGGTGGAGCTCCAAGCTCAGGTGGCTGGGCTATTGGAAGAGAAGGCCAGAATTGAGGAGGAGCTCTCAAGGTGCCGCCATTCTCTCGAAGACTCGAAGAGAACCTTGGATTCTGAGAGGGATTCTAGGGTGGCTACTATCGAGAAGGGCTTCAGTGAAGGAGTGGCATTATTCAGGGAGGAGTTCCGTAATTCTCCTGAATGGGCCCGAGAGTTGAGTGATGCAGTTAAGCGTTATTTTGACTCTCCGGAGTTTCAAGCCTTCTTGGTTGCGGACCAGCAAAAGGTTGCCAAGAAAGTTCTGGCGGGTTTCAAGATTGGCTCTAAGTTTAAAGAGGCCTTACGCAAAAATACCAAGAATTGCTTCTTTGTCTTCCAAGAATTGCTTCTTTGTCTTCCAAGCAGTATCTCAAGCCCACCCTGATCTTCGCTTTAGTGATGTAGATCACTCCGAGGTTGTGAGACTTTAGGGGCGGCTCCTACAGAAGGAGAAGAGCGAAGGGGGTTTGGCCGAGGTCGCGACCGTCGGGAGGGAGGCTGCTAGGGAGATGATGCAATCATCTTCAGAAGATCCAACGATGGAAGGATCTGTTGAATCTATGCCCTCAGTTATGCCTTTTATGTACTTTCCCCTTTGTCTTTGCTCTCCAATTTTTGTGTTTTGTATGAGGGGCGAATTCCTCTATTTGCGAAACGAAGACATCTTTACTTCCGATCCATTAGCCTCTTTACTAGTAGTTTGTTTGCGTTTTCCAAAATGATCGGGGCGATATTATTTATCCCGTTATTATTTTCATGGTCGGGGTTTGAATTGTGCATTAGTGCTTTCGCCTCGTTCATATCTTTCACCTGCCCTTTATACCGTCCGCCCTTGTCGGGTCTCGGGGTCCTTTTTCTCCTCTGTAGGCGCAGTTGGGTTAACGACATTTGACTAAGTTGTGTTGCAGCATTTGTGACTCCTGTTTGAAGTGTATTCTTATCTTTCCTTGAATTGGAGAGAAGGAATTATCTGATTTTCGTTCTGCCAGGGTGGTTCCCTATTTGGCGTAGTCGAATATTTCGGGTAAAACCAAGATCGCCTAGGTTTTTGGGCGTCCATCACTAGGAATGTTGTTCACCGAGCATGACCCTAGTATGGTTGGGATCACGATTCATTATGGTAGGGCATCTCATAATTGATTTCGAGGCGTTGCATCATAATGAGGATGAATTTTTCTCGACGATTGCCAAGTCGTTCTTCCTTGTTTCTTGACCAGTCATGGCGTGAGTTTCAATGTTTGAACTGGGTAATTATTCGAGAAGTTTTATTTCAATTAATGTGGGTTTTTGCCATGACCACTTTGTCACCCTAAATGGGTAATATAAGCAGGTCTATGGTAAGGCTGCACTACGCAGATGTTGATAATATCTTTTCTAGAGAGACCATCGTTCTTCAAAGTGTTTGTGTCCCTAGAGTTTACCCAGAAATTGCTTATTCCTAGCGGCTCCTATAATCAGTTGGCCCAATTACCTGGAGGTGTCATTAGCCTGGAGGGCCCTAACGGGTGGGTGTGGAGTGTGGTCCTAGTTCGAGATCAGCTTACCAGGGAAATGCGATTCGAGAGGGGATAGCCCAATTTCATGGCGGATAATTGGCTGTTGTTAGGGGATTTTTTAGTTTTCACATTCATCGGGGGGATCCAGTTTCGTGTAAAAATTTTTGGGACCTCCCCATGTGAGAAGGAATCTGCCTTTACGGCCCGTTCGAGTGTCGCAGAGGTGATCCTTAGCGATGATGATTCGGTGTAGCAGTCGTTTATCTTTGAAATGTATGGAAGCATCCCTATTCAATAAAATAATATCCATTTGGCTATGTCTTGTTTTGTTGTATTTACTAGTAGATTTTGTGTTCTTTTCGCTTACACATTGATTTAATTTGCTATGTTGTGCGCTTACACAAGTGGCGTCATGCTCGTCGTTTCTCGTGCGATCTCAGGGTATGACTTTTATTGTCTACTTCATTGTCTGTGGTGACGTCAGCTACTCAGATTTGTGCCGTTATCATAATTGTCGGGATGCCTATTTGTGTGCAGAGATGTTAGTCGTGCTTACAGGTGTCACGGTTAGACAGACTTAACGAGATATCGAGATGTCCATCACTCCCTAGGGTACTGCTTTGCCATTCACGCTCCTGGGTACTGCCATTATGGTCACGGTCCTGGGTGAGGCATTCGCATGCACGCTCCCGGGTGCCGAGATATCGATTATATCTTTGGGTGTTGTATTTGTGTTTACACACCTGGGTGTCGCTTTGCTTATAACGCACTTGGGTGTCGCGATAGAGGTCAGACTCCTGGGGGAGGCATTTGCGTAAACGCTCTCTGGTGTAGAAATTTTAGTTACATCCTCGAGTGTTGTATTTGTGTTTACACACCTGGGTGTCGCTTTGCCTATCACGCTCCCGGGTGCCTCAATAGCGGTCACACTCCTGGGTGAGGCATTCGCGTACACGCCCCGAGGTGTTGCTTCGCCTTTCACGCTCCCGGGTGCCGCTATGGGGGTCACGCTCCTGGGTGAGCCGTTAGCACGCATCTTCCCAAATGGCGAAGCGTTGGTTATGTTTCGAGATGTTGAATTATATGTTTGTTCCAGAAAGGGGTTACCTCGAGCTTATAGTTTAAGGAGCCAGGATACTTAGTATCTTTCCTAGGTTTGCTTTTTGGAAATTTGGCCCTTTCTAAGAGAAGTTTTTATTATGCTTCACAAATGTCTGGTTCTCGTTACAAAAAGCAACTTTCCTTAGCGTGACGTCTTATGGGTCTATGTCGTTAATTGCTTGCGCTCAATAAGTAAAACTTTTGTGAACGCAAAATGTAAACAGGACTTTTTAAAGGGAAGTCTCCATAATGATCAAAATAAAGATAGGAAACTTCCAAAAAGTAAAGATTTTATCAATGCCAAAAGTAAAATTTAATACTTTGTTATCCGTGCCATACAACGTGATTCAGAAGTAGCGGTATTAGTCGGGCCCGGGTTGGTGCCTTTACATGCTCTGTAGGTTGGTTCATACTACTATTCGAACAATGGTAGGCGGCAGAGCGATACGTTTTTCAGAAGGGCTTTCCTCTTGGGAATCTCGTTTGATGTACTAGCCCAGCTGCCCCTTTTGGATTTGATGCTCGATCTCATCCTTAAGATTGCGGTACTCCTCTGTATCATGGCCATACTCCTGGTGGAAATAACAATATCGGTCTTTTCGGCTGGATGTGTTTCTGATCTTTGTGAGCGCATTCAAGATTTTCTTGTTTTGTACTTGCATGAGAATGTTTGCGCGGGTGTCATTGAGGTTCATGAATTCCCAGTATCTCAATTCATCTCTCGGGTGATCTAGACCTCAAGGAGGTTGACGATTCCTTGGCGGGTTAGATGGAGCTTGTCTTAAAGGGACGACAGGGGCCCTAACGTCTGGTGGGGCTATCTTCACTTCTGTTTGAGTTGTCTTCTTCTTCCCTTTCCACCTTTGCTGTATCACTTCTAGATTTATGAATCTCTCGACTCGGGCAAGGAGTTCCAAGAATTCTTCAAGCAGGTCCAGAGACAAGTCATCTTTGAAAGGTGAGCGGAGGAGGCTTTCCATTAATGCCACTCCGGCAACATAGTGATTGAGCCGGGGAATGGTGTGAGTCTCTTTGGTGAAGCGATTGATGTAGGCACCGAGGGTTTCTTCTTCTTGCTGTTGAACCGCCATGAGGGTGACAGACGTCTTTTTACGCCTCTTTCCACCCATAAAATGGCTAAGGAAGAGGGCGGCCAGTACTTCAAAAGAAGAGACTGAATTGGGAGGAAGGATCTTGAATCACACTAATGCTTCACAGCAGAGTGTTGCAGGGAAGAGTTGGCACATGATGACGTCGGAGGAGGCTTCTTCCATCATGAGCATGAGGGTCTCTGACGCCAGACAGGGTAGTGATTAACCTGCCGGCGGTGGTAACCAAGGGGGATTGACAAAAGAGTAAGAAAGGGGAACACAAACAGTGAAGAAAGTCTCTGAAACTTTAAACGGAAAATATAACTTAATAATCAATGAATAAAATTCAAACCACAAGCCGGGTTTAAATAGCTTAAAAAAACTAACCAAGATAACCTAGAAAATCTATTTTCTTATCCAAATTTCCCAAATCGGCAATTTTTGGTTCAATAGAAAAACTTATCTAATTCTAAAATAACTAAACAAATTAGATAACTCCTAAAAATCCGAGTTCAAATCGGATTCATATCCTATCCTAAATTGGCATACGAAGTATTACCAAAAATGGAAAAAAAAACCCCCAAAAAATGAAAAAACGACGGGGAAAATAGTGAAATTTGAGGATAAAGGAAGGAAAGCTCGATAGACCCCATGTACACGTCGAGACGAGCTTTCCGAATTGGGGTTGAGCCCGCGAATCGGATATCGGTTGCCAAAGTTATGGCCAAAATACCGAAACGTGTTCAAAGTGCTCCCCAATTCCGAACTTGGCTCGATCACCTTCCGCCTTTACGTTGGTCCGCCAAGTCATGGTATGCCAAAACTCTAATGGTGCAATCAGATAGCTCTGCATTGTCTGACTCAGGCTCTCCTGCATCAGTCTCGTAGGCCCCCACATGATCATTTGGGTCCGTGGAGCCATTGAAGGTCTCCATTTGAGGGGGCCTGAGCCCATGGGGGTGATGTGCCTCCATGATCCTCCTAGTAAAAGGGGTCGCTAGGAGCCTGGTACCATGTATGTCCTCCCTGCGTGGACTCGCCTATCTACTTTCTTCCCATTTCCGTGGGGGAGAGTCATGCTGAGATATTAGCAAGGTCTTGGACCGCTGCCGGAATGTCGTCGCCCTGGGACTCCGAAGCCGTGAGCCGCAGTATCCGAGTCCGCATGTGTTTTGCTTCTACCTGTCCTCCTACCAGACCTTTCCGTGTGAAGGTCGGACCTCAGTCTTCCCTCGGAGACCTCGGGAGAGAGGGGTCATTGTGCAGGCGACTGAGAGACTTGTTTTTCTAGTCGGAGAATAGCTTGCATCATGATCTCCATATGCCTTGCCACCTTCGCCTCTAGCCTCTCCTCTAGAACACGGTAGCGCGCCTCCTGATGGTCAGCTTGTTGTTGTTGACCTTGGGCCTTAAGACTTTCAGATCTTATTTCCGGTGGCATTGAGGCTTCATTCTCCTCTTGTCCTTGTATTTGACTGGGGGTGAACCTCTTCATCATTCGTGGCTTTTGTTGCTCAACTCTTGTCCCCATGGACTCCTCAGATGTCCAGCTAACTGATGATCTTTCGGTGATGAAAGATCTTACAAAAGGTTCGCTTTCTTTAAGTTCACCTAAAAAGGGGACAGTGAAGAAGAAAAGTAAGAGGGGGTAGGGCTCTGTTGCCCATGCCTGCTCCAACAGTCAAGTTAGTATACTAACTGGAGAAGAAGAAGGAGGAGATGGGAGAGAGAGTTTTGGTTTCAACCTTGCTTATCTTCCTTCCTGGTCACTTGCTTCCTTATATCTTTCTCCTTTTCCTTCTTGGGATCTGTGTCCCTTTTTGTTGGCCATAATTTTCGGGAAGATCCCGAGAATCTAGCCAACACTTAAATTTATAGAGTTTTTCTGGGGAAAAGATCCAAAAAGATCGAGAAAGAAAGAACCAAGAAGACGAGACACCAGGGCTTTAACGTGGAAAACCCCTTAAATCGGGGAAAAACCACGGGTCTCCAAGCTTTTGAGAGAGAATTCCACTATTGAGCGATTTTACAAGGGAGGGAGCGAGAGCGAGAGAGGGAGAGTGTGTGTACAAAGAGTTCAATCTGCTTTACAAGTGTGAGGTCTTGGCTATTTATAGGCCTTGGCTACAACTTCTTTGGTTTTTCAGTTCGGCTTGTTGCTTCTTCTAGACGGGTTCATGGCTCCTCGAGAAGGGGAGAAGAGGAGTCTTGTTCGGAAGTTGGTTCGGCAGGCTCTTCGGAATTCTCTTTGGATAATTCGCTTTGGAGACCGTTCGGAAGGCTGTTTTAGGAGGCTCTTCTAATTACTCTTCGGCTTGTCCTTCGGAATGCTCTTCAGGGTGCTCTTTGGATTTTGAGTTTGTGCTAGTGATCTGAGGGTGTGAAATCTTCCACATATCAGGGTGAAGCGTCTCCACATGTCTCTGTTGATTTCACCCTTATCATCAGTCCCCCCTCTAGTATGTTTGTGTGAGCTAAGCATACGAGTGGTGGTATGTGATTGTGGCGAGACCTTCCGAAGAGTAGTTCGGTGTCGGAGCATAGAGAAGATGCATGTGCTTCGGTCCCGGGTCGGATAGAGTTCTGAGTGAGCAGGTGAAGGGTCCAATCGTTAGCCCGAGGCGCATTAAATGCGCCGTACCTTTTCATTTTTTCAAGGCGTCTTTTTAGCAGGCGTCGATAGGAGTAATGATTGCGACCGTTCCATCATTGCCTTACGTGGCGTGATCTCAGGGTAGCTTCCATCTATGCTTCAATCTGAGCCTTCCATTGCGTGGCCCACGCGTCCGGCTCTGATTACGCGCCGAATGGGGGAGTGATCTGAACCGTTGGGAGAAAAATTGTGTTTGTTATACTCCCCTCCATCACGCCTCCCATTTCGAAAAGGGTTTTCCCTATCAAGATATTGCAGTCCTATTCTCCGCTGTGGGCTTCCGGTGGTTTATATGCGTGAAGGTCTTTCGGTGTTCATCCGGTCATCATCATGGCTTCAGGTGAGCCATCTTCTTCTTCTACTCCTTCTCCAGCTTTTCCATCGGTTGAATCGCCTGTTCTAGCTCTTGAAACTGTTTTGGATGTTGTTAAAAAACCAGATGCTTGCTTTTCATCTTTCCCCAACCTTCTCTCTTCGAAGGCAATCGATAAAATAGCTTTAGCGTATAGGATTTCCGGGACTGAGTCTCCTTTAAAATATAGAGTTCCGGCGCCTTCGGAGCGTGCGAGCTCACCATCTGGGGATGGTGAGATCGCGATTTACTATGATGCCCTCCTTGCTGGCCTTCGGTTGCCATTCCCGAAGCTTTTCTTAGATATCTTTAGGGAATTCGAGGTTTGTCCATCCCAATTAGCTCCGAACACGTGGAGGTATCTGTGCGGTTTTGTAATTATGTGTCGTTATCACCAACTTGAGCCCACAGTTTCTCGGTTTAAGCTTTTCTTCGGCTTGAGCAAGGAGAGACACACTGATTGGTACTATTTTGGGACTCGGGGGAATAGGAGGTTCCTCGGTCCTGTCCCTTCATCAATAAAGGAATGGAAGTCGAAGTTCTTCTTTGTTTCTAGTTCCGAGGGGTTGGGGGTTCGGACTCAGTGGGGTTCTCCGAAGCTTCTTCCTTTAGAAAGGAAGTAATTCACGCCGGAGGAGGATTCCGAATTTCAAAGGCTTAAGGAGTGGCTCGATATTCCTGTTGATAGATATTTCACTACTGAGATTCTGCAAGCCTGTGATCTTTATCCAGCCCTGGTTAGGGTCTTTGTTTTATCCTCTTATCTTTTCTCTATTGTTCCGATACTTCTCTATTTTTCTGAAGTGTTGTCATCATCTTTCTTAATAGGTAACCCGATCGAGGTGAAGTCTGCATTGAGCATTCTTTTGGCGGGAGTACGAGCCAATGAGGCCAAGCTAAGAACGACGAAGCTTGAAAAGAAGAAGAGGAAGGCTTCGGTGTTGGGTGGTAAGCCTTCCAAGTCCCTCAAGGCGGGGGAGGGAGCTTCTGCTGCCGAGGAGCAGGCCCCTGAAGTCACAAGGGGGCAAACTGAGGAGCCTCCTCGGGAGGAGGAAAGGGGGAATGTCGAAGCAAGTGTTCCCCCGCGGAAGATTCTAAAGCAGAATCAGAAGGTTGTCGCCTCGAAGAAGAAGGTGTCTATAATTGTGGTCCCCGAAGATGGGGAGGGAGACGTGGTGACCCTCCTGCGAGGGAAGAGACTGTTTCTGAAGAAGACCTCGTTCCCCTTAGTGAACGTAAGAAGGGGGTTCGTGCTGTAAGGAACGTTTCTCCTGTCAGCGTTTCTTCCGAGCCACTTGACTCGGGGGGCCTCTTGCTACAAGAGATCGAGAATGCTTTGGATTCGCCTGTGATGTCGCGGAGCGGGGGGTCAAGGAATTACTCGCTCCGAAGGGGGGGAACCGGAACGTGCTTCGGTCCCCCCTTCAGATAAGAAGAAAGGCCCAGCGACTGAGGCGGAGGATGTGGGTCAAGCTTCAGGGGGCTCCATGGGGCTTAGGTTCAATCCCTTTGATGGCCTCCTGTGTCATGATCCAGCGTTAGCGAGCGTTTCATTGGAGCTCCTTCGGACCGAGGAGATGGAGTCTCGGTTACGGTGCCTCAATGAGGTCGAGCTGGCGGCCCACATGCGCCTAGCTGCTGTCTCGGTGAGTTCTTCTGGCTCCTGTTGCTTAAAGATCTTCGAATGCTTGAAACTCAAATAAAATGCTTCCTCTTTTCAGAGCGGGGTGATGATCGACCATGCCGCAAGCTTTTTGGAGGCGGGTCGTAACCTCCGAAGAGCCGTGACGAGCCTAGAGGCAGAGAACCAAAGGCTTCAGACTGATTTTTCTCTTTTACTGGGGGAGAGAAATAGAATCGAAGCGTCTCTTAACTCGTCGTCTGCTCAGTACGAACGGTTGCTGGAGGAAAAGTTAAAGTTGGAGGGCCGTATGAAGGCCCGCTCAGGGAAGGTGAAGGAACTGGAGGCGGCGGTGGAGCAGACCAAGCTGTCCAAGGATAGCTTTGAAGAACGGTGCCTTACTGCCGAGGCGAATCTCGCTTCTTCCCAAATCGAGGCCAAGAAGTTCTCCTCGGATCTGGATTCTGCCAAACAATCAATCCTTCTTCTTCAAGGGGAGAAGGATAAGTTGGCGAGGGAGATAGAGGAGAAGGATAATTCCCTGGCCAGAGCAGGTGCTGAGAGAAAAGCTGCGGTGGAAGAGAGGAACCGAACTCTAAAGGAGATGACCTCCCTTCAAGAGACCCTGGACCTCTGCTACAGTCATATAAAGGAGCTGGAAGCTGTTTTTGCTTTATATGGGGAGAAGGATCAGGGATATGGGGCCGGCTTCCAGAAAGGTGGCGAGGAGGCCTTCAAGATTTTTCGAGAGTTGGTGTTGAAGGTTGTGCCTTCAGAAGTGTTGGGAAAGATCTCTACGGACTTCAACACCCTGACGTATAAGCAGGCCCTCAAGACCTTAGCTGGAGAAGACCCCAACGTGGAGACGGACGACGAGCTTCTGGATGACGAGTTGTCTTTGGATGAAACCGAGGGGGAGGGTAAGGTCTCATGCGCTTCTTCCATCTTGTAATGCTCGTGGGACTTATTGTTTTGATCATTGCAGGTCCCGCCCCAGAGGGGGTTCGTTGCGAAGAGGTAACTACAGTTGGTGAAGGTTTTCCTGAAGATGCTTCGGCTCTTAGTCGTGGCGATGAGGCGGGCTCAGGGGCGGGGGGTGGCGATGGGGAGGGCTGTGTTGGTGTCCTTCCTGTTCCTGAGGACACCTCTTTGGTGCCATAGGAACCCATTTTGTTCTTTTTTGCGACTTGTATAGTTTCTGCTTATGAACATTTCAAATGTGTTGTCAATGTCTAATTCTGAATGAATCCTGAGTCACTTCCACTATGTCTGTGTCTATTTCTTTCTGAAACTTGACGGAGAAAGATTTTTGAAATCGAAGTAATGAAAACCTTATTCTCGAGGAGGGAACTGAGTGGTGTGTGATCAAGATACAGAACCCTAATTCCGAGGTGGCGTCGAAGTTGTTGGCGATCAAAACATAGAACCATGATTCCGAAGGGGAATCGAAACGATTCGCGATCAAAGCGCAGAACCATGATTCCGAAGGGGAATCGAAGCGGTTCTCGATCAAAGGGCAGAACCATGATTCCGAAGGAGAATCGAAGCGGTTCGCGATCAAAGCGCAGAACCATGATTCCAAAGGGGAATCGAAGCGGTTCACGATCAAAGCGCAGAACCATGATTCCGAAGGGGAATTTTGGAAACGTTGACTCTGGGTAGTGGTAGTGTTGTATTCGTGCAAAGGTGAGGCCTCATTGATAATACCTCCTTAGTGCTTCGGAATGGAAGGGGCGTTTCAACTTCTTTCCATCTAACCTGGCGAGCCGGTATGTGCCTGGCCTCACAATTCCTGTTACCACGTAGGGCTCTTCCCAATTCGGGGTCAACTTTCCTGTCTTGCTCTTGTTCCCTTTGAACATGTTTTCCCGCAAGACCAAATCGCCATCTGGAAAGTGACCTCCTTTACCTTTGCATCATAAAACTTTTTTACTTTCTGGAGATAAGTCGCGACTCCGTAATCCGCCATGTCCCTTTTTTCTTCCAGGAGATCTAATTCTGCTCTGAGTTGCTCCTCGTTTGTTGCTTGATCGAACGCTTATGTCCGCAGAGTGGGTATCTTGATCTCTGGAGGGATTACTGCTTCCACCCCGAAGGCAAGAGCGAAGGATGTTTCCCTAGTAGGCGTTCGGGCGGTGGTTCGGTATGCCCATAGAGTTCCTGGAACTTCTTCCGCCCATGAGGAGCCATTGCTGAGGACCCTGGTTTTTAGGCTATGGAGAAGGGTTCGGTTGGTGACTTCAACTTACCCATTCGCCTGGGGGTGGGTAACTGATGTAAGTCTATGCTCAATCCCAAGCTCTTCACAGAAAGCTCTGAACGCGGAGTTGGCGAACTGGCGGCCATTATCTGTTATGAAGGCTATGGGGATCCCAAACCGACAGACAACTGATTTCCAAAGGAAGGAGCGGCACGCCTTCTCCGTAATTGAGGATAGGGGTTCTGCTTCTGCCCACTTGGTAAAGTAGTCGATTGCGACTATTAAGAATTTTAATTGTCGAGCCACCACCGGGAAGGGGCCAAGAATGTCTACGCCCCAGAGGGCGAATGGTCTTGTGCCCACGATTGGTGTTAGGTGAGCGGCCGGTTTCTTCTGGATGTTGGAATGCCTTTGACAAGCGTCGCATTTTCAAGCAAACTCAATAGCTTCCTTAGACAAAGTTGGCCAATAGTAGCCTTGCCGAAGAACTTTGTGGCTGAGGGCTTTGCCGCCCTGATGATCTCCCGCTATTCCTCCATGGATCTCTTTGAGGACGTGGTTGGCTTCGGTGGGTCGCAGGCACCTCAGGAGAGGTAGGGAGTAGGACTTCTTGTAGAGTTGGCTATCTATAATGCTGAAGCCGGTGGATCGGACGGAAATTCTTCGGGCGAGCTTGGGGTCTGGAGGAGGTGAACCGTCCTTGAGATAGTCCAAGACGGGTTCCATCCAACAGGGTTCATCTTTTTTGTCGAGGAGCTCTTCGGGGGGACGGCACTCAATTGTCCTAGCCGTTAGATATTGAATGTTGACGGTCTGCTGGACGTCCCCCTTCGAGGTAGCAAGTTTGGATAAGAGTTCCGTTTCTTGGTTTTCAGTCCTGGGTATCTTGTTGATGTGAACGTTCTGGAAGCTTTTCATGAGATGTTGAACTACAGCTTTGTATTTTAACATATTCTCTTCCCAAGCCTCGAATTCTTCGGTCAGGTGGCCCACCACTAGCTGCGAGTCAGTATTTATCCCAGTCTCTTGGACCCGAGGCCTCGGGTAGGTAATCCCTGCTATCACACGCCTGCATTATTGACTTCGTTGTTGGGGGATTTGAAGTTGAACTTGAGGATCGTGGAGGTGCTCCATCCTGAGGGGGAACGAAGGACTATTCCTGCTCTGGAGTTCTCTGCGGTTGCCGAACCGTCCGCGTTTAAGGTCCATCGAGAAGAAACGGCGGGGTGTGTTTCCAAGGGGTTCATGGTTTCAAGCCCCTCGGTTTTGGTGATGGTAAGCTCTGCGATGAAGTCTGCCAGAACTTGGGCCTTGATGGCTGTCCGAGGGGCATAACTGATGTCATTCTCTCCGAGCTCGGTGACCCATTTTGCTAGGCGACCCGAAGCATCAGGCCGGTGAAGTATTTGCTTTAATAGATGATCAGTAAGCACCTTTATCCTGTGTAACTAGAAGTATGGGCGAAGCTTTCTGGCTGAGACTACTAACGCGAAGGCGAGCTTTTCGAGAGGAAGGTACCTTGACTCAGAATTTGAAAGTACCTTGCTGGTGTAATATACTTGTTTCTGTGTCTTATTTTCTTCTCTTGTGAGGACCGAGCTGACAACCCAGTCTGTGACCGCAAGGTAGACGTAGAGTTCTTCTCCCGACTTTGGTTTGGAGAGGAGGGTGGGTGATTGGAGGTAGCCTTTTAGTTGGTCGAGGGCCTTGTCGCATTCCTCTATCCATTGTAACTTTGGTGCTGCTCGAAGGGCACGAAAAAAGGGGAGGTTCTTTTCTCCAGATCGTGAGATAAATCTCCCAAGAGCGGCTAGCCTTCCATTGAGGCGTTCAATCTCTTTGATGGTTTTCAGGGGCCTGGTATCTATGATGGCTCGGATTTGCTCCGGATTGGCCTCGATTCCCCTCTCTGTGATCATAAAACCGAGGAACTTCCCCTAGCGGACACCGAAGGCTCATTTGTTTGGGTTGAGGCTTATGCCATGGGCTCGTAACCCTTCGAAAGTTTCTTGGAGCTCGGAAGCATAGTGTTCGGCTTTTGCGCTCTTGACGAGGATGTCATCTATATAGGCTAAGATATCCCTTCCAATTTGCTTTTCGAAGACCTTGTTTACAAGCCTTTGGAATGTTGCTCCTGCATTCTTTAATCCAAAGCGCATGACCTTGTAACAATATGTCCCCCTGGAGGTGATGAACGAGGTCTTTTCCTCATCTTCTTTGGCCATTCGGATTTGGTTATATCCTGAGAACGCATCTAGGAAACTAAGCATCTCGTAGCCCGAAGTGGAGTCCACGAGGTTATCTATTAGAGGCAGGGGATAGCAATCCTTGGGGCAGGCTTTATTAAGATCTGTAAAGTCCACACACATACGCCATTTTCCATTGGCTTTCTTTACAAGAACAATGTTGGAGAGCCATTCTGGGTATTGGACCTCCCGAATGAACTATGCTTTTAACAGCTTGCCAACTTCCTCCTCGGCTGCCTCGAGGCGGTCCGGGGCGAAGTTCCTTCTCTTCTGGATGACTAGTTTGAAGGAAGGGTCTACTTTCAGGTGGTGCTCCATGACGGCACGGGTTACCCCTAGTATTTCTTCGGTAGCCCAAGCGAAGACGTGCGCATTTCGCTTAAGGAGCCCCAATAATTCTTCTTGGAGCGCAGGGGTGAGCCCACTTCCGAGCTGTACCGTTCGTTCGGGGACCTCTTCGTCAAATTGATATACCTTCAATTCTTCTACCGGTGTGGGACGACGGGCCTCTCGCCTTTCATCTTCGGGCAGCAGCTCCTCGTGGGTCAGTGTTTCGGGTGATTCGCTGGACCTTCCTCCTCGGTTTTTCAAATGATTGGCGTAGCATTGCCGAGAGGCTACTTGGTCACCCTTTATCTCTCCGCACCCATGCTCCGTTGGGAATTTCAACATCATGTGGTAAGTTGAGGGGACCGCGCCGAAGACGTTCAGGGAGGGTCTCCCTATGATGGCATTGTAGCTAGAGGGACACCGAACCACCAGGAAGTTGATCATGGAGGATACCGCTCGCGGGGGGTTGCCGAGGGTAACTGGAAGAGTTATGATGCCTTCGGGCTGAAGGGGGCTTCCATTGAAACCCATTAGAGGGGATTTGGTGGGCTTTAAATTTTCCGTGCCAATCTTCATCCGCTCGAAGGCGTCCCAAAAAATGATATCGACCGAACTTCCGGTATCGACGAGCACTCTGTACATCATGAAGATCCCCACTCTGACGGCTATTACTAAGGCATCATCGTGGGGCTGGGAGACTCCTCGAAGGTCGTCATTCGAGAAGGTTATCAGTTCTGACGGGCGGGCTCGTTTCTGAGGCAGGTCTTCGTGCACTGCCCCTACCATCCTTGCGTAGCTCTTCTGGGAGGAGGAGGTTTCCCCTCCGTAGCCAGGACCTCCCGTGATGAAGTGTAGGGGGACGGCCCCATCAGGAGGGGCCTGTTGCAGTGCAGGGTTCTCCTTGGGTGCTTGCTCCTGCTGCAGGAATTGATCAAGTTTCTTCGCCCTGATGAGGTCTTCGATGGCATCCTTTAGGTGGACACAATCCTCGGTCGTGTGACCTTTAGCTTGGTGGTAGCGCGTAATTTCGCTTAAACTTCATGGTTGCGGACTCCTTTATAGGATTCGGTTGCTTCAAAAGCTTCTTGTGTTGTATCTGCATCAGGATATTCTCCCTTGATGTGTTGAGGTTGGTGTAGTTATCATATTTCCTTGGGAACCGAGGCCTCCTTGGCTCCTGAGGGTTGTGATCGGTTCGTCTTAACGGCTCGTCCCACTTCCTTTCCGGATCCCTCCTGGGTCGTCGTTCCCCTTGCCTCGGATCCTTATATCGCTCGGATCGGGACTCTTCTCTCTGAAACTCCCTGATCCTTTGCAAGGTTTCTTCTTTTCGGCCAACTTTGAACTCTTCGGTGGCTATAAAGGATTGCGCTCTGTCCATTAGTTCGGGGAGGTCTTTTGGAACAGCTCCAGAGATCACGTCAAGGAAAGGACCATCTCGAAGCCCATCCAATGCTGCACCGACAACCATAATGGAGTCAGGGTGTTATATTCCAGAGGCTTCTTTACTGAATCTATCCAGATAATCCCGGAGGCTTTCTCCTTCCATCTGCTTGCATCTGAGGAGCATTACAGGATTCTTCATCTGCCTTCGGAGATTGGTGAACCTTCGGAAAAAGAGTTCAGTTAATTGCCTGAAGCTGGCAATAGACTCGAGGGGCAGGCTCCTGAACCAGTCGTATGCAATCCCCGAGAGGGTTTTGGGGAATACACGGCATAGGACAACTTCGTTGAGGCCATTAGTCATGATCTCTGTGCAATAACGTTCCATATGCTCATAGGGGTCGGTGGTTCCATCGTAGTATCTGACGTTGGGGGGCTGAAACTTTTCTGGGAATAGCACCTCCTAGATTGCCCTAATGAAGGGTGAGAGCATGTGGGACATGTTTCAAGACCCTCTCGTGATCACTGATTCTTGTTCCGCGGTAGGGCTCTGGGGAACGGTGGTGTCGAGGAGACCGACCCCTGAACTGTTAGTCATTGGGGGAGTGGTATCTTGGCGGGAAGCGTCCATACGCGCGGTGCTGAGGTGAGTGCAACGAGGGAGAATCTCTTCTTGGAGAGCGGTGCCGAGGCGACAGGCGCCTCCAATATGGCTCGGGAGACTCGGATCCTCTCCGCGAGGTAGGACGTACTTGTCGATGCCGTTGGCCAGACAGAGAGCGTTCTCCCCTGTGAGGGTGATGTGGGGTAGGGCTTCGACTTGGAGAGCGGCGGTTTTGCCCCCGTGGTGGTGTAGGTGCGCGGTGCCGCAGAGAGTAAGTCGCGGAATATTTCTGACTTCCTAGCCGAGGTGATGGGGTATGTGGTGCTGCCACTTGAGCGACATGGCGCTCAATCGCAACCATGTTTTGGACCAGATCGGCGATCTGTCTTTCCATGGCCTTGAAGCGTTCCTCTGGGACCTCCATGATTCGAGGATGAAGTGGAGGGTCCCCCACCACTGTCTGGGGGGGCTTCGTCTGGGGGCGGGGGTGTTGCTCCAGTGGGGGCAGGCGTCGCTTCGACAGGGGGTGGAGTTGGGTGAACGACACTCGTTTGTTCTTGATTCTGGCTCTGTCTTGATCTCCTAGTGGTCGCCATGACTTCTTGATCGTTTCCCCACGGACGGCACCAAAATGTTAACGAGATTTTCTGGAAGATCCCCAGAATCTAGCCAACACTTAAATTTATAGAGTTTTTCTGGGGAAAAGATCCAAGAAAATCAAGAAAGAAAGAACCAAGAGGACAAGACATCAGGGCTTTAACGTGGAAAACCCCTTGAATCGGGGAAAAACCATGGGTCTCCAAGCTTTGGAGAGAGAATTCCACTATTGAGCGATTTTAAAAGGGAGGGAGCGAGAGCGAGAGAGGGAGAGTATGTGTACAAAGAGTTCAATCTGCTTTACAAGTGTGAGGTCTTGGCTATTTATAGGCCTTGGCTACAACTTCTTCGGTTTTTCAGTTCGGCTTGTTGCTTCTTCTAGAAGGGTTCATGGCTCCTCGGGAAGGGGAGAAGAGGAGTCTTGTTCGGAAGTTGGTTCGGCAGGCTCTTCGGTATTCTCTTTGGATAATTTGCTTTGGAGACCGTTCGGAAGGCTGTTTCGGGAGGCTCTTCTGATTACTCTTCAGCTTGTCCTTCAACAGGCGCTTCGGGGTGCTCTTCGGATTTTGAGTTTGTGCAAGTGATCTGAAGGTGTGAAATCTTCCACATGTCAGGGTGAAGCGTCTCCACATGTCTTTGTTGATTTCACCCTTATCATATATATATATATAATCATATTCTATATAATTTATTTGAGCCCTTAGATCAACATCTAAGGAAGATCTAGCCATTGAATGATACATCTAACGGCTCAGCACCATGCAACCATGCCCCATCACTTTGGTCCTAACTCCTTTGGTTCTTGTTTATCTTTTGAAGTATAATTTTTTTTTTTTTTTTGATAAATGTGGATAAACCACTAGAAACATGATGCAAGTGTAGTTCGAAACCTTAACCTTTCCTTGTGAGAAGGAATGAACTAGCCAACTTTTCTTATGAAAGTTGGTTATTATTTAAATTATGCATTTTTGTTATCATAATTTATAAAATTTGCTCTATTTTCATAATTTAAATGTTTCCATTTAATTTTGTTGTTGTTGTCAAACATATTAAATATTAAAGTTAATTTTGTTTAAATTGTTTAAACTTTTTCAAATAAAGTTCGAGCATTCAAAAACAAAATCAAGCCAAATTGATTTAAGACTTTTTTTAGCTAGTTTTAAATATATTAAACCTTTTAAAAAGAAAAAGTGGATAAAGCAAATTTATTAAAATACATTTGTTTTCATTATTTCCCATTATTACAAAGATTTGAAGAGTTGAAATGGTAACCCAAGGAGTGGGCCTTGTCCATTTAATTGCACTTGTCGGTCAGCATATCCTCCAAGGCATCATCCTACGTTGCCCTTAGGCGGAGTCTCATTAGTGAATTCCAGGCTCGTTTGACTAGATTATGTGTTACCTCTAGCCCAGGTCTTTTCGACATATGTGTTGCATCAAACCAAGATAAAATAAGAAAGGGTAAAAGCCATTTTTTCATCCTTGAAAATAGGGTCAATGTTTATTTTCATCCCAAAATATTCAATACGGTCCCAATGTATTGCGTATGTTGGTCATGTTTCATCCATGCTGCTGACGTGGCTAGTGGCATACAAATGAAATATAGGGTATTTTTCTATTTTTTTATATGTAGTCATATTTTACTGACGTTGAGTGATAGGTGATCGTATTTGCTGATGTGGAGTGACAGGCGTATTACTGACGTGACAAGGAGCATGCCTTGTCAGCAAAAAAAAATTAATTGAGAATTTAAGGCATGCTGATATGGCAACAATTTTTTAAAAAATGACAACATAATTAATTATTTAACAAAACATAATTAAGCTAATTACAACCAAAACATAATTAGCTTGATTATGTGTGAAATCCAGGGATTTTAGGGATTATTTTATTTTATTTTCTAATTAGTTATTTTCTTTAATTATTTGATAAATAAGGGAAATCCCCCAAGATCGGGTATAATTGAAATTTTGTTGGGAATAAAAGTTTTCAAATATATAAATAAATATTTTATTTATGATTAAGAAAAAGAATTAGATTAGAGACAGAATTGATAGGTGACCAGTTCAAAGGTTGATTTGACATATATTTTATAATTATGATTAAAGAAATGATTTAGATTAAAAAAAAATGATTTGATTAAAATGATATATATGTATTAATTGGATAAGATGATGATTTGGAATTTAAAAATTCCACCATGCATGTTAACAGATACTGATGCTATAGTATATAATTATATAATAGGCAAAAAAAAATCATCTATACACATGCACGCAGTTGTACTTAGAATATTTTATTAATATATTTAAATATATACATAGATGTAGAGAGAGATAATGTGGATAAGTAAAAATATTTCTAGAAGATGTCAAATGAATCAATGTGTAGATATGTATTTAGACTCATTTAAAAATGCATGGAGATAAGTTATAAATAATAATATATAGCTATATAAACATAAACAAATATATATAGGGATAGCATGTATCTTCGGCTTTAAATAAGAGAGGCATAAATGGCAGTGGATGGATTCTATATTATATATATGAATATATAAAAGGGTTAGAGATACAGGCTGTGAGGATAAGGTTTTATAACTATATATATATATATATATATATATATAGTAAGAGAAAGATATATAGAGAGAGAGATCGTCTTCTCCACCGGCTCGCCACCAAAATCCCGAAATCCCCTCCAATATCCACGTGCGATCATCGTCCGTCAATCATAGAGCCGATCCAATTTGCGGAGCCACCACTAAAGCCTTTCCGGGAAGCCGCGGCGTCGCCGGGGAACCTTGCAGACTTCGGTAAGCCTCTAACTTTGTTAGTTTGGTTGATAGTAGTGCATGACCTTGAGAAGGCTAATTGATCTAGGGTTCTGAAGGTTAACTAGAGTTTTTAGAAGGATATAAACATGGGGAAACTATGGGATTCATGAGAAGATCAGATATTCATACTTAGATTACTGTATTATAGATTAAAGTGGGAGGTTGTACTCATGTGTGGCTAGTCATACAAGCTTATTAATTAATGGGATGAAAACCTTTGATGTTTAGTTAGGCATGCAAGGATTGTATCTACATATAAAAGGAAAGAGGTTCTATATGAGGCATAAGTATGTGAAGAAGCCACACTTGGTAGCTAAGATCAGGCCATGAAAGTTTGAATAAAATCCTTGGAGATCAAAGGAAAAAGATGCATAGGTTGAGCCTTGTTACCATGCCTTTCTGTAGATCACATGGATGGGAAGAACAATGGCAAGTGATTAATGAAATCTTCATACCTGTAAGCTGATAAGCAATTCCTATGAACCTACACAAATAGTTTATAGTTTAGTGAATAATATAGTTGTGGGGTTTTCTTAGAGGTTTGAACTTGGTTGCATGCTGGGCCATAAGAGATGCGAGGGATACTCAAGAAAACGTTAACAGAGGAGGGTTTAGATGGTTTGCAGGTTCATTAAGTAGATTCAATAGTAAACAAAAGTAATTGGATGTTGGTTTAAAACACTTGAGAGAGAGAAAGTGAGAAGATGCTGAGGAGGGAGGGAGGGAGAGAGAGAGAGAGAGAGAGAGAGAGAGAGAGAGAGAGAGAGATTTAAAAAAAAAACTTGATTAAGTAATAAATTAATTAATGTAATTAATTTATTTGACTGATTAAGTGGGTAACTAATTTGGATAAGTAATTTTGGTAAGTAATTAGTAATTAATTAATTTGGTTAATTAATTAATTGACTGGTTGGATAATTAATTAGTTAGTTTGGTGAATTAATCAATTAGCTTAACTAATTAATTGACTTAGTTAATACGAGGGGTTGGGGCTAGCCAAGTTGGGTTCATAAGTAAACCGATTGGGTCTGGTCTAAATTGATGGGCCTTGCTAGTGGGCCAGAATAGTGATAGAAAATAAAAAGAGAGGGAATGAAACCATGTAGCTATTGTGATTGGAACCCAAGACCCCATAATAATAGTGGAACCTCCCAACCACTAGACCATAGTGTCATGTTTAGAAAAATAGTGGGACTCTGTCTACATAAGTGTGGACGTATGGTTAGTCTATAGACCGTTAGTGAGAGTTGCATGTGCATCTAGACATGAATAATTATACTATTATTAAACAATAGGTTTTATTATTAGATTTCGGCGTAGAGAATGGAGACACGCCAAGTAGGATCTCAAGTAGATCATTGATAGCGGTAAGTTACCTTCGCCTTGTTTCCGCCCATTGCTTGGGGCTTTCTTGTTTTGATTGAGTGCTATTTGTTAGCATTTTTTCTTCATGATGTTTTCGGTTTATTGGATTGCATGCACATGTCTGCTTTTATTGCTCTCTTTCTTTACATGTATGTGGTTGAGCGTGAGAGGCAGTGTTTACTGATCACGAAGATCCGTTGATCGGCACATGGCCATGGAAACACGTGAGCCTGTGCTCCGTCCGGATCAGAGTGTGAAGTTTCACTAACTGTTTGGTGAAATACTCTTTTGGATATGCCCACCCGTGGGCCGACACTTAAATGTAGGTACTCGTGGTGCTTGTGTGTAACTAGGTAGGTATGCGTCAGTGGAGTGAGCGGGCTCGCTGAGCATAACCTCATATTGTTTGGTATGAGACCATTGAGATACGCTAGCATTGTGTGTCTTTGGCCGGGTAGGTACGCCAACCGAAGTTTCTTTTCCGCCTGCCTGGAGCGTGGGAGCTCCGGTTTGGGGAACGTTTAGGGACGGGACACCCTGGCGTTTCCGCTTGCCATGCTAGAGGGACGATACTCTGGTTGTCCTAGGGAACGTTCAGGGATGGGACACCCTGGTGTTTCAGATTGTCATGCCAGAGGGACGATACTCTGGTTGTTCTGCCTGTTAGTGGGGTTGGTTCACTGGCCGTGTCGACATGTAGAGAGGTGGCACTACCGAGGTACGACCGGAGGGTCGCGTGCGGTATCGTGTTGCCGACCGTGGGATCATTGTTGAGTCGCTCTTGGAATCCTCTTCGTGAGCCCAGGGTCAGAGAGGCGTGAGTCTTACCGTTGCTGTTGTTTGTGGTAGACTCCTAGGATTTGATTGTGTGGGGTGTAGCCCCACTGTGTTGATGATTTGTTCTTGGATTTGATATCATCTTTATTGGTTCACATCTTTGAGTTCCTTGCAGGGTACTTACTGGGGTTTCCTTTCGAAAGCTCATCACTTCTTCCCTTCTCTCATTTCAGGCCCTGAGGAGTAGGTGACTCGAGCTCAGGAGACGTGCTAGAGTCGGGGTGGGATATTTGCTGAGGTCAGAGGACCTCTTTTCAGATCTTGTGTGAGATATTTTTTTATGACCCTGTAGGGCATGGTGTTGTTTAGGGTATTGGACCCTTGTACTTTATTTTCCGCATTAGTACTCTGATTTGTTTTTTATATTATTGGATTGATAAACTTTTGAATTTATTTTGTTATCTGCTACTGTTTATTTAGGCCTTGTACTCGAATGGGGCTCGTCTCCACTTGGGTACGGCCGATCTGTTGACGTACCCGAGGTCCCGGGATCCGGGTCGGGGAGTGACATTATGTTTAAAAAATGACAACATAATTAATTGTTTAACAAATAACATAGTTAAACTTGACTAGCTCTCACTCTTAATTGTTCCCAAATCGGACCAAACAGTAACCCTAATTATGTTCCCATGAAGCTCCACCTTCTCTTGAAGCTCCATCTCTAGGCCTTGTTCTTCACCCTTATAGCCTCCACATCTTAATTGGTTCCGTGAATCTCCATCACTTTTTCCATGCCTTCTCCTCCGCGGACGCCATCCTCGAGCACTCTATTCCTCTTCCTCCCCACAACACTCAATCCCTTGCTCTTATTGAGCCTTTTCCTCCCTATCTCTGCTACCTAGCTCTGATTGACATCGTCCTCCTCTTTGATTGGAAAACCCTTGTTGTCCTTCCTCTTGGCACGTCGTCCGATCCCATTTCCTGCCATTTCATGTCATTTCCACCATCGTTCTGGTGTTATCCCCTCCTTCGGCCGAGCCACCCTCCGCTACCCCGGATACCGATGAAGACCGTTGTGCCATCGGCTACAGATATGGAAAGGAGTACGCATGGATCTACAAAACCGCTGAAAATCCATTGTCGAGGAACGCCTCTATCACCTCTGTTTTGAGAAGCTTTCCTCATCCCATATCTTGATTGGGACATCCTTGAGCTCAAGATCAAGTCCTAGCTCTGCGGTGCCCAGCCAACCATTAACACCCTCTTCTCCGGTGAGTGGACCATTGTAGACCACGTCTTCTCCAGCACCGACTCCATCCTCAAATCCGAGCTCAAAGCCATCCATGGAGATGAATGACTAACAAAACTCGTTGCCAAAGCTCGCAGACACATGGGGATATACGAGAGGCTTAGGTTAGGTGGGCCACGATGGCGGCAGCGATCCCCGCCGCCATCATCACAATGGTGCAAGAAACCAAAGAACTTAAGAAAACCTTCAATGCAGCACATGAAGAAGCTTTCAGGATTCTTAATTTGTGGCTAGTGTTAGAGTTAGGGTTACAGTTGTAATGAGTTAAACAATTAATATGTGGTTGTATTGTTTGCATTGTTTTGGTTGTAATGAGTTTAATCATATTGTTTGTTAAACAATTAATTATGTTGTCAATTTTTTAATTTTTTTTCCAAGTCAGTACGCCTTAAATTCCAATTTAAAAAAAATTAATTGATGTGGCATGCTCTTTGTCACATCAAAATGCCACATCAGTAAAACATTTGTCACTCCACGTCAATAAATACAACCACCTACCACTCCACGTCAACCAGATACGACCACCTATAAAAGAAAAAACACCCTTTATTCCATTCGTATGCCACTTGGCTTCCATGTCAGCGTCAAAGACAAAATGACCAAAATACACAATACACAAGGATTATATTGAACATTTTTTGAAATTTGGGATGAAAATGAACATTGACCCTATTTTTAGGGATGAAAATGGCTTTAACATAATAGGAAAGCTAATATCATGAATCATATCTAAGAAAATACGGCGTATATCTTATAAACATTGCATATTCCTTTCTATCCAAATTCTATATCTGATGGTTATTGCTATGAGATCCCACCCCCACCTCAAGGTTTTGTCCACCTTTGAGGTAAGAGTTTTGATCCCCAGATATCTCAATGAGATTATGGGATGGTGTTTAGTCTGAACATATATATGCCTAAAGTGGGTCCAAATGTTCAATGCGACTAGGCAAGTAGTTAGTAGGTGTGTTATAGTTTCCTCAGTTGTACCACACATGAAGCATTCTGTACGCGTGCCTCTCTACTCTTCTTGTGCAAGTTGTTTAGTGCAAGTATTTTATTTTCTCTTGCCAACCATGCAAAGATCTTAACTTTTAAGGGGCACGGTCTCTTCCAAAAGCTCTTATTTAGCTCACTTCTAGTACCTCAATCAATTCTAAAATTGTACATAGATTTGATCATGTAACTCTTGGAGAGTATTAGTTTCCATAATCTTTTATCAAGCCCTACAATGTGAAGTTCTATGAGATGACCTTGGATCCTATGGTATATGCTTGCTTCCATTTCTGATAGGGTTCGGGTTTTAGCAAGACTTCCCCTGTTGGGCAAATTCTTGTAACATTCAACTTTTTCAAAAATAAAAAATTTTAATACTAAAAAAATAAGTTGGTTATATGCCACGCAATAATGTGATTTAAATAACATCAATAATTTAATTTTTTTTCATTATCTGGTAGTTTCTAATGGTTTTAGATTCTAAACTTGCCTAAACAAAATTTTTTCAAGAGAGAATTTTAGAGAGAGAACTAGTGGTGGTTTTAGGCTTTATACCAGCTCGGTCTAGTATGGCGCCAGCCTGACTCATGTATAATGGCTCAACCTAGCTAGTTGTGACAGCCTGTGATATGACCTCATGTAGGGGTGAAACCAAGGGGAGCTACCCCCCACTCCAAATGATTCCATGAGGTATCCCGGACCTCCGAGAGAGAAACCCTCCCCCCCTCAAGTTGCCCTCAGCCGTAGCCTACAGGTCCGCAGTCCACAGAATCTGAGAGAATTATGGTGCTCGCCCCTTGCTGTCTGATTTCTTTCTCTGTTCCATGACCGGAAGATTTAGACCATAGCGATAGAGATGAAGACAAAGTTACAGAGATAGGGTTTAAAATTAAATATTAAGACTGTAAAGAGAAATGGAAATTGGAATTGTGTTGGGCTTTGGTTTCAAGGGAGATGTAGGAATGGATGGGTTGGTAGGGTTACATAAGTGATAAGTGTTTTGTCATCTCATCTAACTCATCACACATCTGGTATTAATAGTAATGCAAAAAAATAAATTCATTATAATTAAAATTTTAGAGGGTGCTTTCTGTAAAACATCCGCAATGTAAAAAGTAAAAAATGACCTTTTCTAGTGGACCAACGGCGCAAGCAAACCCGTTTTACTATTATAGAAGAAGCTTCTAGCCAGGCCGCCGAGCCTAAACCGCCGAAGCTTTGAAGGCTTGAACTTGAAGCACGAGAGTGCACTCGGTGGCAGTAAGCTCTCGAGTCGACCATTCATTGTTCTAGTTTATTTTGGTTTGAAAATTACTTTGCATTGTAAGTTTTTAAATTGTAACAATTTGGATTATAATTTATAAGTTATAACAATTTAAACTTACAAAATTTTCTAACAATTGATGAATTCGGTTAAATATAGTTCAGCATCACAGATTCACAAAGAAATACACACATTTTAGTGGAGTAAATTTGTGATCAAGGTTCTGCATCAAATAGGCATCAAACTGACACCAATCTAGTTGACCGTGATTTAGAAATGAAGAGCTCCACAGCTTATCAAGATGGTTATGTTTGCTAATCAACATGTGGTCCATTAATTGGCTTTTAACATTATGTTATATAGATTAAACATTTGCTTAGTTAATTGAGGCTTGACATCATCTTCTATGGTCAGTGATGAGGAGAAGAATGAGATAAGGATGAAAAGTGAGAAGGTGAACCAGAAGGAGCGCATTGTGCACACTCCTCTGGGGATGTTCACAGGAGAATTTGTGAAGAAGATGAATAGAAATGGAAGGAAAATTTTAATGGGGAGTTGTGTTTCATTGTTGATTGGGAGTGAGGGAGGAGGACAAAGTGAAAAGGGATGAAGAGAAATATGAAAGGTTAGATGAGTTTTGTTATTGGACTTCGTAATTGGAGCCATGTGTTTGTATCAGGATTTGGATTCATTCCTCAATTGTGAACATTTGGTTTATGACTTATGAGATTGATTACATAATTTTGAAATTCTAAAGAAATCTAGACCAGTGTTAAAAAAAATTTATATGTGTATTGTAATTGTGGTTGTTTTAATCAAAATTATATTGTCATAGTATTTAATATTAGAAACAATTGTTATATTAGATTGATTTATTTTTTACGTTTTGGGCTCCTCCCTCCCTCCTCCCTCTCCTTCCCTTTTGTGAGCCACGGGTTCCTCCCACGCCTCACGCGTCATGGATGCTTTGGAACACGAGAAGCATGCTTTCGTGACTCCAAGTCAGCGTTTAGCTTAGCGACGCACCAAGGCACGTCTACTCGGTTGCAGGAAAACGTGGGTTAATCACATGATGGGAGTAATGTTGAATACTGGACGTGGTTGTCTTTATTCCCATTTTCATGCATATTTTTTCCTTTAGTGAATTAATATTTCCAGAGTTGGTTATAGGCGCTGCCCAAGTAGTGGAGCAGAGAACGTTGTCTACTAGTTGCTTTTAAATATTAGGGTTTGGCTTTGTAATAGGTATTAATGAATATTGAAGTATCTCCTTAGTTGCGGCCTTCTTCCTCCTTCTCTTCTTCTTCTTCTTCCTCTTCTCTCTTTATTCTCTTCTAGAGCTAATCCTTGCTCGAAAAGGGCCTCGATACCCCTTGGGTCGTATCAACTGATGCTTTTGTTGAGAGGAGCTTTGCATCCATAGAGGAGTTTGAGCAGCTACTAACCCCTTCAACTCACCACTCGAAGAACAAGAGTATTTGGCGGAGTTCGACAAACAACATCGTTTGGCGACCATGCACACCCTCTCGGAGCTAACTCAGACTACCACAGTGGTTGCTTTTCAAGCAGCATTTGAAGAACTGATTGACGGGGTCACCGGGATCTCGGAACCATTACTCATCACCTTCTTCATCTGCGGGTTGCGACCAGAAATCCGGCGAGAGTTGCACCACTTACCGATGTCGTTCACACTGTAGGAAGCCTTTGTAATGGCGTACACCAGCGAAGCACTCACCACCCACTCCATTTCTCTTGGCTAACCTTTGAAGCCCACTGTCTTCTCCATTCTCCAACCCATCTCTCATAGTAACAACCTCAGCTCACCGCACTCCATATCCACACCGACTTCCCTTGCCGCCACACTCACCGCAACCCAACAATCCCAACTCATAGAGCCTGCACCGGTGCTCTCGACACCACCACCTAGGCCACCACAAGGTACCAACCCTCCTTCTCCCCTTGCAATAGAGCAACTCGACCCACCTCGGATTCGTCAAAACCACCATGTCCCGGCTTTACCACCGCTACTCCAACCTCCATCTTCATCTCCCCCCTTCATCCAGTCTCAGAGCCCACCAAACCAGTCCCCTCCTTCCAGTCTCTCTCCAGACCCGCACTACCCATTACTAGAACAACAAACAAGGACTACAACCCCTCTTAAAACCACTCCTCCTATTGTTCCACTACTACCACAACAGTACCAATCATCACCTTAGCTATCACCATACTCACCGGCTAACCAACCTCTACAAAACCCATCTCCATCTTTCTATCTCCTGGCACCCTTTCCTCCCCCGGTTGCAAGGGGACCTCCAGTTCCACCGGACTCACCAGACTTAACTTCCACTTTGTTGAGAACGAAGGAGGTCTTTGATGGGAGGCAAGCACAAGGAGAAGGGCACTTTGCCGATTCCAGTGAAACTCTAGGGCTATCCCATCTTTTGGTGATGGCAGACCCATCTCCTCCTATGGCTTCCAGGATTATGGCTCTTTCCTCTGTGGGTTATTACACCCCTGAGAAGAACAGCCAGATCAACGACGCAATGGAGGAACGTGCTTTTGCTGTCACCATTAGCACCACCATGGTGGATGGCCCAGGCTTCGCGGAGCCACGGGGATCAGGCAATTCAGCGGCCAAGTTGAAGATAATGAGCAAGAAGACCCAACGAGTGGGTGCCACATACATAAGGATAGTTTCTTCACATGATCTCCGGCTGCTCTACAATAATGCAATCCTGTCCTATCCTACGGATACCAATGAATCAATCGTGGCCTTCCATCACCGTGAACAGCTCTCAAGGGGGCAGGCTGCTAACCCTCAACCGTCAACTCCACCTCCACGAAGGGTTGAGAAGGTCAAGGCAAGTTTGCGTCTCGTCGGGCCTTAGTTGGACATAGAAAAAAATACCTTTGACATAGATATTCTTGGGTTTCGAGAGATAGACCCACTAAGTGCAAAGAATGCTCTTAGAGCTGAGAAAAATATGGTTTCATGAAGTGCAACTCTCTCATCTGAGCAACACTGAACTACAAGTCCTTGTCAAACTCACAAGGAAGGAATCAAGAGCTCAAGGTAAGGGAAAGAAGAAGGTTTATCCAGAGCTCAAAGATGGATGCACTCATGTAGACAGCATCACAACACAAGAATTCAGGTGCATCATGTTGGGGAAGCCAAAGGAAAAACAAGAAGAAAGTATTGGAGAAAGTAATGGAGAGGAAGAAGCTATTTTTAGAGGACAATAATAAACTTTATTCATGGAGATATATATATAGACTTTCAAAGTACTACTTAGACCCAAACTAAAACTTAAAGTTTATCTAAAACTAGATGCCACTCCTTATCTAGCTAGATAACAATCCTAATCTAAAACATAAACATAATCCTATTATGAATCATATCCAACAATCCCCCTTGATTTATAACTGAAAACTCCAAGTAAGGAACATAGACATGCTTTTGAACTGATAACCCTTTTGTAAATATATCAGCTACTTATTCCTCTGTATTACAGTTATCCAAAGTAACCTGTGCATCTGCAAGTAGACCTCTAATAAAGTGATATCGAAGGTCTATATGTTTAGTCCTGCCATGGAAAGTCAGATTCTTAGCAATGGTGATAGTTGACTTCTTATCACACAAAATTTATGTTGGGGTTGCGGTGGCTAGGCCGCGAGTGCTGTTCTTTGCCTGCCCACCGCTGCTGCCAGTGTCGGTCACGTGGTGGAGTGCTTCCGGCAGGTTGTAGTGCGAGCAGGTGGCATTGATTGGTCGGGTGCAAGAGGCATGGATTTTGAGTTGTTGGCGCGCTTGGCTGGCTGGGCGTTGAGGTGCTGCCACGTTGCTGTGCTGCAGGTGGCGTGGAGCTATTACTGCCTTGGCGTTGACCTGGTGCTTGAGGTGTGGAGCTCCCTTGGTGGCCATTTGAAGGTACATCTTGCCCATTAGTAATGACCGGTTGAAGGCTGTTTGCCGTCCGGTCATTCTAGCTGTGAAGATACGCAGTGGGGTACGCTATTGTCTTTGCTTGGTTGACTACCAGGTGTGCTGGAGCTATTGCCACATGAAGATTCAGGAACAATCACCATTGGATCTCCTATAATCTGTTGCTCCTCTTGGGGATTTGTCCAATTCCAACTTGCTCTTTTATGGAAGATAATATCCCTTCCCACAAATAATTTTCTTTTTACAGGATTAAACAACTTATACCCCTTTGTTTCCAAACAATACCCAATGAAAATACCCTTTTGAAACTTAGCATCAAGCTTCTGATGGAAGTTAGCATTTTTCAAGATATAAGCTACACACCCAAACACCTGTAAGTGTGAGACAGAAGGTTTCATACCTGTGAAAGCTTCAAAAGGAGTGACATCACCTACTGCTTTTGTTGGTGACATCACCTACAGCCTTGGCCCAATAGTCGTTTGGAAGATTTTTTTCATGCAGCATACTTCAGGCCATCTCTACCACCGTTCTATTCTTTCTCTCCGTGACCCCATTCTGTTGTGGAGTGTAAGGAGCCGTCAATTGTCTTCTGATGCCTTGTTCTTCACAATAATTAGTGAACTCCTTGGACATAAACTATCCTCCTCGATCAGATCTAAGCATCTTAATGTAGCACCCTGTTTGCTTCTCAACTTGGGCTTTGAATTTTTGAAAGCACTCAAAGCTTTGTGACTTGAACTTGATAAAATAAACCCAACTCATCCTACTATAGTCATCAGTAAAGAGGATGAAGTATGAGTTACCTCCAAGTAATGTTATTTGCATTGGTCCACAAAGATCGACATGCACAAGTTCTAGTGGAATTGATGCTCTCCATGCTTGATCGGAGGGAAAAGACAACTTGCTTTGCTTTCCATAGATGCATCCTTCACAAAGTGAGAGATCATCTATATGTGGGAGTCCTTTGACCATCCTCTTCTGATTCAGCAGCTGCAAAATTCTTATATTCAGATGCCCATAACGTAGACGCCAAAGATTGGAATTATCACCTTGCTTTGCTATCAAACTGAGGCTTCTAACTGTTAAGACTTCAAGGGGAAACATGCGATTTGAGGACATCTGAACGGTTGCGACTTCAAAGCCAGTTTGCTTGTCTCGTGTGTAACACTTTGTATCCTCAAAAGAAACTACATAGCCACTTTGCAATAATTGACCAACACTGAGAAGATTATGAGCAATACAAACTACATATTCCACATCTCTCAGGAGTTTGACCTCCCATCTGACGACTTGAGAGCCACCGTGCCTTTGCCCTCTACTATAATCTTCTTTTCATACCCAACCTTACAGTATGCTTCTGAGTTTCATTTAACTCCTCAAACAACTCCCATACTCCTGTCAGATAGTTTGAACATCAGCTATCTAGAAGCCATATACTTGAACCAGATGGGTTAATATCACTATGAGTAACAAACAGACTGCTTACATTGCTCTCTTCTGCCATATTTGCACTCTTCTCTTGGTACCAACACTCAACTTTGATGTGGCCAAACTGCTTGCGGTTGTGACATTGGATGTTTTGCTTGTTGTTCTTCTGAGGGTTGTAGTATTATTTCTGAGTGTTGTAGTGTTGCTTATTGTCACCTTGCTGCCTTACATCGGTGTGTCTTCCTCTGCCTCTGTCTGTGCCTCTACCAAGGAATCTCCCTCTTGATGCGCCTCTGTCGCCTCTTCCTCGGCCTCTATTCACATCTGAGTTCTTTGCACCATATGTATCTCCTTCTACTTTCAGGACTTTCTCCTCAGTCTTCTCTGCATACCTGAGGATTCTGTTTTCATGAGTTTGCAAGCTCCCACTCAGCTCATCGATTGTGTAAGTCGTCAGGTCCTTAGACTCTTCAATAGCCTCCACGACATGACCAAAACGTAGAGACAAACTTCGAAGTATCTTCGCCACCACCGTCAGATCCTTGATGAGATCACCATAACCTCTCATCTGGTTGATGATGGTCATCACTCTTGAGATGTAATCCTGCACCGTCTCATCAGTCTTCATGGTTGTAGTTTCAAAATCATGCCGAAGTGTATGGAACTTCACCACCTAAAACCTTTGATGATCCTTGAAACTCCGTCTTCAAAGTTGTCCATGTCTCTTTGGACGTCTTGGTTGCTACTATCCGGGAGAAGATAGATTCATGAACGGCCTATTGCATCAAAATAGGGCCTTCTCCTTCATCTTCACTTCATCTTCAGAGTTGGTGTAGCCTTGCTCCACAAAATCCCAGAGATCCTGTGACTTGAAGAGGGTCCTCATCTTTGTACTCCAATACTCGTAGGATTCCCCTTTGAAGATCAGCAAAGAGGGTTGGATGGTGCTCCCTTTGCTTGCCATAACTTTTCAACCTTAGCTCTGATACCAAGTGTTGGGGAAACCAAAGGAAAAACAAGAAGAAAGTATTGGAGAAAGTAATGGAGAGGAAGAAGATAGTTTTTAGAGGACAATAATAAACTTTATTCATGGAGATATATATATAGACTAACAAAGTACTACTTAGACTCAAACTAAAACATAGAACATAGTTTACCTAAAACTAGATAACAATCCTTATCTAACTAGATAACAATCCTAATCTAAAACATAAACATATCCTATTATGAATCATATCCAACACATCATCAGTCAGCAGATAGCTGGAATTCTAGTCTACGTCTGGGTTTGAGATGATCTCTAGCGACACACTCAGCACCTGAGTGTCTCCTGGGTAGGTTGTGGTATAATGGGGTGTCTTGGAAACAAGGGATCAATATCCGTTCAGTTTCGGCTCCATCAAACGAGTTTTTGCTTAGTATGTTGTCACTTGACCTCAGAAGGGAAGGAAGCATATGAAATGCATAGAATTGCATATGCAATGGAGATATTCTCCAAAATCAGTTTCCCTAGAGGACTTTATATGGATCTTCTAAAGAAAATACCTGCTCATGAGGTAGTCTTGCTTGGTGATTTGAGTGATAGAATCAATTGGCCTGAGGAGTCTACAGGATCGTCGGGTTAATAGAAGCAATAGAGCACCTTATTAAAGAAAGGTCAGCGGAGATGTGGGGTATCAACAGGCCGAGCTTTGGATGGTTGGCCCGAGGGGTTGATATCCTTCTACCCATCTTACAAATACTACCCCAACTCCGACGAGTACGATGGGGCAGCTCAGATGAAAGATCATACTCTCCTCATCTCCGTCGTTGTTGGTCATAGGGTCGTGTTTCTCAACAAACAAGACCAAGATGATGGAGAGGAGCTCCTTCATCTCATTGTGCTTGAGGTTCTCAGGCGGGGTCGCCCACCTGAAGATGCCACCTGGTGTGTCCCCTTCAACCTTGTGAATCGTAACATTTAGAGGATGTTGTTTGGCATCCAATATTTTTACATCGTTGCGAATGAGGAGCGGCTCCATCTCTTTGCACTTGAGGTTCTCACTCACTGGTGGGGACACCCACCCGAAGAGGCCACTTGGGAACCCTTTGAAGAAATCTCCTGGCTCTACCCAGACTTCCACCTTGAGGACAAGGTGGTTTTCGACGGCGGCAGTAGTGTTATGACCCTCACGTTATGGAAGCTGGAACCTGAGAAGCAGGCTCAAACCCAAGTCACAGGTGTAGCGACGCACTAGGATACACGGTTGGAGGAAAAACGTGGTTTAATCACATGATGAGAGAGTAACGTTGAATGCTGGACATGGTTGTCTTTATTCCCATTTTTATGCATATTTTTCCTTTTAGTGAATTAATATTTCCAGAGTTGGTTATGGGCACTGCCCAGTTAGTCGAGTAGAGAACATTGTCTGTGTTGGGAGGCAAACTAAAGTCCCACATCGGATGATGAGAGAAAGTGGAAGGGGCATATAAGTGGTTGAACACATTCCATAGCAACGAGACCTTTTCTGTGAAACGAAAAATAAAACCGTGAGGGCTTGGGCCCAAAGTGGACAATATCGTTGCTAGTGTGAAATATGGGGTGCCCCCGGTCCTAACAAGTGGTATCAGAGCCAGGTCTCTCCAGTGATGTGGGCGGACGGATTCCTGATAAAGTGCATCTCTGGTATGATGATCCCCGGTGGCAAACAAAGAGAGAAAAAAGCCGGAACGAAGT
The DNA here is from genome assembly GCA_026586065.1 of Dioscorea zingiberensis. Taxonomy (NCBI): domain Eukaryota; kingdom Viridiplantae; phylum Streptophyta; class Magnoliopsida; order Dioscoreales; family Dioscoreaceae; genus Dioscorea; species Dioscorea zingiberensis. Next base: position 21,456,383 of record CM048821.1, on the reverse strand, counting down.
TCCCAAGTATAGCGGTGTGATCGACGAGCTCGGGTGATTCACGTAAGGCGTGTGTCTCCAACGTAGTAATGTTGAGCAGTTGATGTGTTCTATCGGTAGATGGCCCTGGTGTTCCATGTAAGGCGTGTGCTTCAACGCAATGATGTCCATGGGTGCCGATAGTGTTTCGCTTGAGGGAAGGCCGACCCAAGTATGGCAGTGATCAAGCGGCCTTGGTGTTTCACGTAAGGCGTGTGCCCCAACGCAGTGATTTCCAAGGGTGTCGATGGTGTTTCGCCTGAGGGTAGGCTAATTATGTGGTCCTTTGTTTGAGGGGAGGATTGTTGGGAGGCAAACTAAAGTCCCACATCGAATGATGAGAGAAAGTGGCACTACAAGAAATTGCAGCTATTGCGGCTGATATTAGTGGCGGATATAAATATCCGCCGCTATAGTCACATACCATTGATTTATTACGGCGGATATAATTATCCGCTGCTACAGACGAATGGGAAGTGGAATAAAACTAGTCTATAGCGGCGGATATTTATATCCGCCTCTATAGAATTAGCTATCTGCATTACTAATTAGCGGCGGAAGTGTTTTTCCGCCGCTATAAGTCCAATTAACCGCCATAACACCCCACGCGCGCGAGCTAGCCTGCGACTTTACCTTTTTTTTTTTTTTTTTTAAACCTCAGCGTCCTCGTGAGATCCCTTGCTTCCGACGATCTTCTGAGAGATTTCGATCTTCCGACGATCCCTTGCTTCCCACGTCCAGTGAATCCATCTCTTCCTCTTGACTTAGGCGATCTTACGATCGGGTTAGGGTTCTCGAACTCATTCCACTTCTTCTCCTCGAGATTTCATAATTTCTTCTCTTCTTTCCTCCAACCGGCTAGGGTTCCTGATTCCTCTCATTAGGGTTCCTGATTCCTCACGTTAGGGACCTGGTCAAGGTAAATATGCTCTACTCTCTGGATTTTGGGTATTTATCTTTTTATGTTCTATTAATTTGGGATTCAGTGTTCTTGGATTGGGTTTTGTTATCTCTTTGGATGAATTCCTATCAACTCGATTCATTAGATGATAAGCCCTTTAATTATCAATCATTGTTTGTTATGAAGGATATCTTTTCTTATGAATTGAAGCCTCATATTTGGATTAGAATTAGTTGGTTGGCTTCAAAGATGATTGAAGCCTCATATTTAGAGTAAATATAGTTTTGATTATGAAGGATATCTTTTCTTATGAATTCAATCAATTTTTCTGAAAAATTTATCTTAATTTGGGTTTACATGTATTTATTTGAAAAAGTCTGCTATTGTTTCCAGGACATGAGTCTAAGGATGGTGTCTCTCTAATTTGGGCATGGGAGTAAGCCTAATTTTCCTCCTTGTAAGGACCACAACCGAGTTATTTTTATAATTATAATTATTATAATTACTGTGAAAATAAACCAATGTGTTTTAGTGTTTCTGAACATGAGTTTGCTGTAAATTATATGGGAGGAATGACAGAAACCCTCCATCCTTTTTCTAATGTACTTTATAAATAATTAATCTCCAGATGTTTAGAATTCTTATCTCATATGGATTTTCATGTTTTTGCATTGCATTTTAAGCTCAAACTAGTTTTCCTCCATTCTAGCAGCTCATTGTCCTTTATGTTTCTTTAAAGGAAATATATTTGTTTCATCCCTGAAAATGTTTATCATGATATATATAGCAGGAAACTAAACCTTCTATAAATGATGAACTTGTATTTCAATTTCTCCATGCTCTTGTCCTTTATGTACTTTCGTAACTTTATGCATTATTTAGAGTTAATTTGATGAAGCAGAAGCTTTTAAGGTGTTTGGTGGATAGATCAGCACTTGTTCTTTTATTTGGAGATGGCTTGCAATTTTTGATCTTCTTTTGGGTTGTTTCTTTTTACTGTACTTAGGAGAAAATAAGATATTTTTTTTACTTACTTCCATTTTATTCTTATTTCTGCACACATGAGAAGGTTTTCTGTAAAATATTATTGTCATGCAAATGAAGCTTAGAGAATGACAGAATTTTCTAGGTGGTTGTTGAAACATTGCATAGAGAACAAGATGTTCATCATAGTTTCTCACCCCCAAACTCTAATATGCTATTTATTTTGATTCCATCCTATCCCTGAAGATTCACTCAATTTCTTTATATTTTAGATTAATCAGTTTTCTTATGATGCAGCTATTGACTTTTCTTTATTGACTCGTTGTATTAATTTATTTAGTTATCATCATGAATAGATACTTGATTTATTTTTTTTATTTTTATTTTTGGTTTACAAGCTCATATTTCAATCTCACTTTTTTCTACCAGATATGTTCCATTTATCTGATATTTATTCTCAGTGCGTGCATGAGGACTTAATTAGCTAGATACATGATATTATGATTAGATTAGATGGTTTGTACATGATATTATGGTTTGTATCTAAATAGTTTATTTTTTATTATTGTCAAGTATTCCAATGTTTTAAAATTAGTGTCAAGCTCTTAATCATAGTGAACGCAGTGAGTGAAAGAAGAGATTGTCCCACTTTGCAAATCAAAATCAAGTTCAGAGATTTTTCTTTTTCTCTTATTAATGTTTGAGATTTGTAACATCAATTTCTCCTTATTATGCAGAGAGCTTGGAATTGGTATTATACCATACAACCCACTCGGCCAGGGAGTTTTCGTGGTGAAGAAGTCATAGAAAGCCTACCTGAAAACACAAACTTAGTATATTTGTATATATGTAAACTTAGTATATGTTTGTATCTTTTTTTTTAATTTCTAAATGTTGTATTATTGGATAGTAAATTTTATTAAATACCAAACATTTGTTCAATAATAAAGATTGTTTTAATTATTATCAAATGTATTTGTGTAATTATCTGATTATCAGTATTATTATTAATACTAATAATAATAATATTATTATATATATACTCTATAGCGGCGGATATATCCGCCGCTATAGAGTTATGATTACAGCTCCTAAGACCTATAGCGGCGGATATATCCGCCGCTATAGGGTCTACAGCGGCGGATAAATCCGCCGCTATTGTAAGCAGCCCTATAGCGGCGGATATATCCGCCGCTATAGGTTGCAGATATACCGGCGGATATATCCGCCGCTAAAAGTGTACAAATCCGCCACTAAAGTTTTACCGACGGGGGCTTTAGTGGCATACCCTTTATCCGCCGCTATGGTCTTATAGCGGCGGATAAGTACCCTATAGCGGCAGATATATCCGCCGCTATAGGGTATATTTCTTGTAGTGTGGAAGGGGTATATAAGTGGTTGAACACATTTCATAGCAACAAGGCCTTTTCGGTGAAACGAAAAATAAAACCATGAGGGCTCTGACCCAAAGCGGACAATATCGTTGCTAGTATGGAAGTGGGGTACCCCCGGTCCTAACAGTCTGCTAGTTGCTTTTAAATATTAGGGCCTGGCTTTGTAATAGGTATTGATGAATATTGAAGTATCTCCTTGGTTACGGTCTTCTTCCTCCTTCTCTTCTTCTTCTTCTTCTTCTTCTTCTTCTTCTCCTTTCTCTTCTCTCTTTATTCTCTTCTGGAGCTAACCTTTGCTCAAAAAGGGCCTCGATACCCCTTGGCGTATCAGCCTACCAGCTAACTAATTTTTAAAAAGATTATAAAATATATCTAACATCTAACAAATTATATATTTTTTTAAAATATAGCAAATATTAGGGAAAAAAAACTAACTTTTTCATTAATGTTGACATTGTACATGAAAATTTTAAAATTCATATAAATATATATTAAAAAATTATTTTATAAAATTATGAAAAAAATTACAAAAAATGAAAATTGCATCAAGTACATCCCAAGTGGAAAATTGATGTGTATTGTTGGAAGTCAGATTTTTGTGTTTGAAATCAGTTGAAACTTTAGATTAAGATGTGAGTTTGAGAAAACGAGCACTTCCAAGTCGAAGGAGATGGGGAGATTTAAGTATGAGGACAATGGCTGCAATTGCGAGTATTTATAGATTTTTGTATATTTTGTATATTTTAAATATTTTTAGAAACTAGCTTTTATAGCTATTGAAAAAGGTAAAAATATAATTTTCAATAGATGACAATTATATCCTCTTAGACGTTTTACAAATGTAAAAATAAAAATGCCTTTTTCATACATTAAAAATATTATTTAAAAAATCTAAAAAAAAACTCAGTTGGATTTTTTTTTTTTGAAATTAGCCGACAAGAGACCCCACGAGAGATTTAAAAGCTGACGCAAGACAAATACCAAGACAGAAGAGTTTGGCCAGGTCGAGCACATTACTCACCCTACATGAGAGAAGGGAAGTAAACTCAACGCTACAACACCTCTAAATAGAGAGCAAGCTACTACGCTGTGAGTCAAAGCTCTCAAACCCGGTAACACCCATCCGACGCAGAAAAATACTTCCAGAATACTAGGCCAAGAGGCTTTTGGCAATTCAATTGGACTATTTGATGGCTACAATTTAAAGTAATTAGAGCCCATAAAATAAATAAATAAATAAATAAGAAAGAGGTGGAGTTACTCTCTCTCTCTCTCTTCCGAATTGACTGATTGGTAAAAAGAGGTGGATGCACCCATACCAAACACTTATCCATCACTCCCTTCCCTTGTTTGCTAGTCCTCCGGTCTTTCAATGGATAAAATTTGTTCAAATAATCTACTTAAAGTAAAGCAAGTCCTTCTGTGTGTGAGAGAGAGAGAGCATGGCTGGAGGGGGATTCGTTGAGAATGTCCCCTCCAGGGACAATAATGATGGGAAGATCACAGGATCGGTTATCTTAACATGCATCATGGCTGCATCTGGAGGCTTAATTTTTGGCTATGACATTGGCATTTCAGGTATATATATTTCTCTGTGTTCTTCTTCTTTCGATCTCTTGTTTCTGTTATATATATATATATATATATATATATATATAGCATTCTACTCTATCACATACTCTTGTAAAACCTTTTGATTCATTATGTTTATATCTTCAGTGTTTTGGTGCCTGTTTGATGACACCAAACATTAATAATTTCTGATAAAAAAAAATGTATTTGAAGGTGGTGTGTCGGCAATGGAGTCATTTCTGAAGGAATTCTTCCCGGAGATAATGAAGAAGATGGGCAGCTCCAAGCAGGACGAGTACTGCATCTTTGACAGCCAAATACTCACAGCCTTCACTTCATCAGCGTACATTGCCGGCTTGTTTGCCTCCCTGCTGGCCGTCAGTGTCACCAAAGCCTTGGGACGCCATGTCGTCATGCTTCTCGGTGGTGTTGCCTTCTTCATCGGTGCCGTACTTAATGCTTTCGCGATCAACATCGCAATGCTTATTATTGGTCGCGCCATGCTTGGCTTCGGTGTCGGCTTCACCAATCAGGTAATTCGTTGATTGCACAAATTTATTTATTTAGCTTCATTATTTAAATTTGACAACTTTGTTTATCTGAGAAGGTGGCGCCCTTGTACCTGGCGGAGGTGGCACCGGCAAGGTGGCGCGGAGCCATGACAACGGCGTTCCAGTTCTTCATAGCCATCGGCGCCTTCGCTGCAAACCTGACCAACTACATCACCTCTCGGATCCCCAACTGGGGCTGGCGTCTCTCTCTTGGCCTCGCCGCCGTCCCCGCCTCCATCCTCATCGTCGCCACTCTCTTCATCCCCGACACCCCATCCAGCCTTCTCCACCGCGGTAAGCACACCGCCGCCCGCACCGCCTTGCTCCGCCTGCGAGGGCCCATGGCCAACATTGAAGCTGAGCTCAAAGACATTGCCAGCTTGATCGAGGCAGCGGAGGCGAGAGACGGGGACGAAGGGCAGTTTAGGAGGATGCTGAGAAGAAGGTATAGACCTCACTTGGTGATGGCGGTGCTAATACCGTTGTCCCAGCAGCTGACCGGGGTGGTGCTGGCCGCATTCTTCACGCCGGTGTTGTTCAGGACGGTGGGGTTCGGAAGTGACTCTGCATTGATGTCCGCTGTGATACTAGGGGTGGTTTTTCTCATCTCCATTCTCATTGCGAGCGTCGTCATTGATCGCTATGGCCGGAGGTTCTTGTTCTTTCATGGTGGTCTACAGATCATCATCTGTGAGGTTTGTTGGGATTTTTACTTGCATTGCATGTAAATTGTACACCCTTCAAAAAGTGCATGATTATATATGTTGATCCTTCATGCAGGTGGCAGTGGCTTGGATACTGGGGTCCAATGGTGAGGGAAAGCTCACCAAAGGCCATTCCATCGCTGTGGTACTGCTGATGTGCGCTTATCAAGCTGCGTTTGGATGGTCCTGGGGAGTGCTTAATTGGGTTGTTCCTAGTGAGATATTTCCTGTAGAGATTCGTTCAGCCGGGCAGAGTATCAATGTGACCATCAACCTCGGTGTCACGTTTATACAAACACAAGTGTTCCTCTCTGTGTTGTGCCATCTCAAGTATGGCATCTTCATTTTTTATGCGGCCTGTGTTGTGGTGATGACAGCCTTTGTTGCAGCCTTCTTGCCAGAGACCAAAGGCGTTCCTCTTGAGTCCATGAACTCTGTTTGGGCAAGACATTGGTTCTGGGGCCGGTACGTCTCGGACGAGGAGGAGCATAAAGGGCCTGAATCAAAGAAATAGGTTCAAGAGGTTGTCGCTCGCTATTTATAATTATCACTGCATGTCTTATGATAAATATCAAGTGAAAAAAAATTATATGTGATTTGTAACACTATCGTATCATTTTGAAAATGTAAAAACCCTCTAGATTTGACGACGTCCCCATCAAGAATTCAGTTTGCTTGAGGAGCTTTTAATTGCATTTTACACCGGGACAAAATAAATGAAGAGAAGAAAAAATATGGACATTTCTTGCACTAATTAATTCCAGGAAGGAAGTAGGATAAGCACATGAAAGAAATATTGATAAAACTTTAAAAGGGACTTACAGAATGTCATTGATATTGAGTATCAGAAAAATATCCTCATGAACGTCACCTCACTCCAACGGGGTAAGTACTTCTTCTCTCTTATAAAAAACTGGGGGTTGAGAGCCACACGTAAGGTTGTGTTGAAAAAGCCCAAGCAGTTCCTTATGTAACATACTCCATAACCGTGTTACAATGTTTCTCACATGTCACTTAATTACCTTAATATGTTACATAATAGGTTAACTGATTATAGAGTTAGTTAAGTCACATTAGGTTGTAGATTGGGACTTCAGGTCCAACAATTTACCACTTGACTTGACTAACTTATTGAATGTTAGATATCTTTATATAGAGCTACCACATGCATTGTTTACAAAAACACATTGACCTTCATTTGATTATAACAACCCTCAAAGGCACTAATCATGACTGTAGTACATTACACATGAATGTATGTCCCTTTCATGCATAAAGACATCTAAGATTGAAGTTATAATCAAACACTTTATATGACAAATTATATTAATTGAATAAGCTTACACAAATGTCATGACAATTGTTTATTCTTTCATTTCCATCCAATGACAGAATAGTAGTTCATAAGAAAACTTTAAACAAACTACAAATATAGAGATCATGGACAAAATATGACACCACATAAAAATTATGCATTGAACAAATCATCATAAGAACTGACTAGACCTATATTAAGCACATATTGTTTGTCTGTCTCGAGTGGAACTCCAATTTTAATATGTTCAATAGAGACCAAATGATCTCTAAATTTCTCTTTCACAATCAAGTACTTTATCTCCATGGGTTTGCACGTAATGGGGCTTTTATTGTTGTTAGAGAATTTTACCATTGTATCATTATCACAATATATCTTGATGGGTCTCTGGATGAAGTCCACAACTCTCAAATTTGTGATAAAATTGTGCAACCAGATAGCCTATGTTGATGCTGTAAAACAGGCTAAATATTCAGCTTCCATGGTGGAAGCAACCACTGTCTTTTGCTTAGAACTGGACCAAGAAATGAGTCCTCCAGCTAGTATAGGAAAATATGTCCAGAAGTGGACTTCATGTTGTCAAGACACTTTAGTATAATCCGAGTCAGAGAATCCCAAAATCTTTAGTTGATCTGATCTTCTATAGGTGAGCATGAGATTCTTTATTCCTTGTAAGTATCTCATAACCTTGTTTGCAACATACCAATGCGCTATTCCTATATTGCTTAGAAATCTACGCAATAAGCCGAAAGCAAATGCAATATCTGGTCGGGTACACGATCACTACAAGAAAATAGGTAGTTAGCGACGAGCATTTCATGGTGGTTTATGTAAAACCGCCGCTAAATGTAACATTCACGGCAATTTAAAAAACTCGTCGCTAAATGCATGAAATTAGCGGCGGTTAAATAAAATTGTCGCTAATTATTGAATTTAGCGGCGGTTTTTGTAAAATCGTTGCAAATCTCATGAAACTAGCGGTTTTTTGAGAATCGCATCTAATTCTGCATTTCGCGGAGGTTAATCAACCCGCCATGAATTGCATGCATTGTTATTATAAATCCCTAGGCTTAGGATTTTATACGCTCCACCTCCACGGTGTCTCTTCTCCTTGTGTGCTTCTCTTCAAGGTTAGGATTGCTTATTTTCCAGCATTGGACGATTTTCTTTGGAGATCTCTTCAAGTTCTCCCCAATTTTTGATGTTTTTTATGTGTCTGGATCGATGTAAATCTAGTTGTTTCTAATCTTTTGAGATTTTTTGTTTTCAAGGCGACGAGGAAAAGAGTTCTGAGCAATCTTTCTCCAATATCATGAACACCTTCTCCCCTAAATCCCGTCTTTGACTCTCTCTCCAATGGCGCCCCGTGTCCTCCCCTCTCTCTATCTCCTCCTCCTCGCCGCCCCACTGGCCATCTCCATCAACTCTGAAGGTATACACACCTCCAAAGCTCCCTCTTTTTCTCTTCATTCTCTTTCCCTATTTCTGGATCTAAGCTTTCCTGTGAATCGACGAGCAGGTAAGGCTTTGCATGCTTTAAGGACGCGGCTCAATGATCCCTGAGGAGTCCTGCAGAGCTGGGATCCCACCCTTGTCAACCCTTGCACTTGGCTCCATGTCACCTGCGACGAACACAACCATGTCATCCGGTTGTGAGTTTATCCATCTATGGATGTGGATGTGTTCTTGTTCTTTCTTTGAAACTCACTTCTCTTGATTAAAGCTTGATTCTTTCTAATGGGTTTGCAGGGATTTGGGCAATTCCAACATCTCCGCCCACCTTGGTCTTGAGCTCTCCCAGCTCCAACACCTCCAGTACTATTAAGTGCTTCAATTCATACTCTTGATTTTTTTATGAGTCTTTTATTATTATGAGAAATTCCCTTATTGGTTTCTAAATTGAGGAATGGATATTGATGTTAATTTATTGTTGAAATTTTAGAGAGCTTTATAAGAACAACTTTGAGGGAAAGATTCCTGAAGAAATTGGTAATTTGAAGAAACTTATAAGCATTGATTTATATGAGAACAAACTCCATATAAATCAATGCTCATAAGGTTATATGTGCTTGATTTTACTTGAAAGTTGTAAACTTCTACACGTAGATGTCAGGTTTTCTAACTAGTTTGAAGAAGATGCATGTGTATGAATGCGTGCTCATGAATGATAGGTGTTTATCAATAATGATGTTGTTTTATTGATATTATTTTAGTCTTTTAAGGGGCTTTGCTTTCATTTTTTTAATATTATACATTTAAGATTAGAGTAATCAGAAATTCTCAGTGTTGTATCTTAGTTATGCTTTCTGTTTTGGCACATCCCTTCAAGAATTTTTGTTTGAAAGTACTGATTAACAATGTATGTCCAGACTCTGATATGTGTGGAAGTATAGGGACATTTTGTGCCTGTTTTAGCGAGACTTTATTTGCAATGCATAAAAAAATATTCTTCTGTGGACATATTCTGAAGTTGAAAGCAAGACAAGTGGTGCTTAATGTCACTCCTTTGTGGAGTTTCTATTGTGATAGAAAATTCAATAAACTTTCAGTGTTGAAAACCCTATCTGTATCAACGAAAATATTCGGAATTCGTTGGATTGCACCTCCAGCTAGTAGAATTTTGAACATTGGGTATTCCGAAAGTTACGTTATTTGAGTTGATCTGTTGATATGCTTGTTTTTGTATTTTGTTTTTTTTTTTTTAACCTTTTACTCTTTGCAGTAAGCTCCAGAGTGATGTATTAAGAAAGGCTATCACTCAGGTGGTTGGTGATGCAAAAACAAAGAAGAGGAATTTCACGAAAACCATCGAGCTGCAAATAGGTTTGAAAAATTATGACCCTAAGAAGGATAAGCGTTTCAGTGGCTCTGTGAAGTTGCCACACATCCCTCGCCCTAAGATGAAAGTTTGCATATTGGATGATGCTCAGCATGTGGAAGAGGTATGGTATGGCTACAAACTTATGTTCTATGAACCAAAATGTATTTCTTTATGTAGGTATTGTGGGTTGATGAATTGGATTATTTTACTTTGTGATCCTTTTATCTACTTATGGTGATATTGCAATGTATTTTTTTATATCACAGGGCTTCATATTTAATGTCTTCTATAGATGATCTCTGATAATATTCTTCTTATGTACAATTGGATTTGTTTGTATGTACATTTAGTAAATTAAACTAGCCCCTTCCGTGCAATCATGAGAACCTCCAACTTTGTTTTAGTTTCTTATCTTTCCTATATGAGAATTTTGCACTTTCATAGATGTTGATCGTTTATGCTACATAAGTAACAGGCTGGCTTTAATCTTTGCAATGACATGTCACATACAGGTAGAGAAGATTGGGATGGACTATATGGATGTTGAAGGCCTTAAGAAAATGAACAAGAATAAGAAACTGGTTAATAAGCGTGCCAAGAAATATCATGGCTTTTTAGCATTAGAGCCTCTCATCAAGCAAATTCCTCGTCTTCTTGGATCTGGTCTTAACAAGGCAGACAAGTTCTTTTTGTTTTTGGTATTTAGTTAGTATGCTTACCTCATTTTTTTAGAGTATAATTATTGGCATATTGAAGTCTTCTAAATTGTCATGTTGGATAAGGTGTATGTTTCAGCATTGGTGATATCGTGGTAGCTTGTTTGGTAACTTGAGTGCTTGTTGTTGATTGTTACTTATATTGTATTGTACTTGTTGGATGCTCAGTACTAGGTTTTGTGGGTCAGGTGGAGATTTATATTTCTAATTTTCATGTTTTTGCTTGGAAAGGTACATAACAAAGGGTTTTCTGATATTTCTCACAGGTCTATAGAAAATTATCTATACTCTTGTTGTTTGACTTTTTCAACTTGTACAACATGACTTGTTAGACTTCTTCAACTTGTACAACATGACAAATGGCTTCTATCGCTTATAAAATCATTAATGGACATAGTGGTAGCTATTGGATTTCTTCAACTTGTACAATTTATTTCATATGCACTTGTTTTAAAGGTATGTGAACAAATTTGTAAATATAACTTTGTTTTAATTATTTTTGAATTATTAATAAATTTTTAATTATTTTATATTTGAAATGAATGGAAATGGTACTGAATATTTGGATCATTGTAAAAAAACAAATATTTATAACAAACAAAAAAAAATTAGTTCTTTGCATCTCGCGGTAGTTTTGAAACTGCCACAAAGAAAAAATTTAAAAAATTCAAAAAAAGAATTTTTTTTTAAAAAATAATTAAAATTTTTTAAAAATAAACGGCCGCAAAATGCCTCGCGACGCTGGTGCTCACTATAGTTTCTTAATCACACCAAAGCATTTCACTCAAGTAGCTTTTAACCACAAATGAAATACCTTTAAACTCAGCTGAATTGCTCTTTTACTAGTATTTTTCATTGCTTGTTTCTCCTAATCTATCTTAGGACACTGTAAGTTTCTTAATTTGTCTCCTTTAACAATGGGTGTAGCCAGGAGAGCTATTTTCCATCCATATCTCTTTAGCAAATATGATATATATGATCTTTGTGACAGCCCAAGCATGCCCAGTGATCTATTACGATGAATCTCTATTACAATAACATAATATGTTTCACCAAGATCTTTCATATCAAAGTTGTGAGATAGAAAATCTTTAGCATTCCTTAACAAACTAAGGTTGGAACTTGCCAGCAAAATATCACCCGCATATATGATAGGCAAAATCCATCCACTCCTACTTTCCTTCAGATATATACATTGATCAACAATGTTTTCTTTAAACCCAAAGAACTTGATTACTTCATTGAATTTGAAGTACCACTATCTGGAAGCTTTCTTAAGCCCATATATAGATTTTTTAATCTGTACACCATATGTTCCTTTCCTTTAACCTCAAACCATGAGGTTGTTGCATGTACACCTCTTAATTTAACTCACCATTCAGAAAAGTTATTTTTACATCCATTTATGTAGCTCTAAATCAAAATGAGCTACCAAGGTCATGACTATTCTAAAAGAATCCTTCGGTGAAACTGGAGGGAAGGTCTCATAATAGTCAATGCCCTCCCTTTGTGTGAATCCCTTTGTCACAATTTTGGCCTTATACTTGCTGACTTGTTCCTTGGAATCCCTTTTAGTCTTGAAGATCCACTTATAACCAACTGGCCGCTTTCCATAGGGTAAGTTAACAAGTTCCCAAACTTGGTTGCTATTCATAGAGTCAAGCTCTTCTTTTATGTCTTGCAAGCAATTGTTGTAATTCTTACTATAATAGCTTCTAAAAATATCAATGGATCATTAACCTCCTATCTTATGTCTTCATTGACAAAATACACCACATAGTCTGAAGAAATAGTAGATTTTCTCTCTCTCATAGATCTCCTTAGAGTAACCTATTGATTTTCGCGATCCTCCACAGTGGGTGGATTATCAATCGGTTCTTGATGTGGTTGTTTATATGGTTGTTCTTGAGTTGATGTTGTAGCCTCCCGATTGTTATCAACAGGGATAAAAATTAGTAAATACACCTGAGTTTTCTTATCAAGTGTGACAATATTATCCTTAGGGTCTTGATAAGGATTTCAACATTATCTTATGACTCCTCAAAAGCAAAATCCCTAAGGATACTCCCACTAACACAACCATCATCTAAGAAAGTAGCTCTATCAGTTTCCATTATCCCCATGGTATGAGTTGGCCGGTAAAATCTATAGCCTCTAGATCTTTCTGGATAACCAATGAAGCAACCACTACTTGTTCTTAAATCTATTAACTTCTATTATGGATTATAGATTTTAGCTTTTGCTGGACAGCTCCAGATGTGCATGTAACCCAAAGAGGGCTTCCTACTTCTCCATAACTCATAAGGAGTTTTTTTTACAAATTTAGTAGGAACCCTATTTAGACAATGACACTGGCAAAGTAGAATAACTCAACATAGCCCTGACTATTTCTTTAAGTGTTCTATTTCTTCTTTCAGCAACCCCATTCATGTTAGGTTTGCTTGGTATTTTGTAATAAGGAACTATGCCATGTTCTTTAAGAAACTGTGCTAGTGGTCTTGGCCTTTGACCTATCTCAGTATGCATACCATAGTATTCACCACATTTATCTGATCTTACAGACATTATCGGTTTTCCTAATTATTTTTCTACCTCCAACTTGAAGTCATTAAAAACTTGATAGACTTCTGATTTTTCATGAAGGAGATAAAGATAAATGTATCATGAAAAATCATCAATAAAGGTGACAAAAAATGTATGCCCTGTAAAACATGGACATCAGTATCAATTGACTCTAAGGTGTCGAGCTTGCCTGCACCCGAGGTGCCACTTTTGACAAAGAGTAAGGAACCATTGGCCAAAGCCGAGGTCAAAGTTGTAGTCGGCCGTGAGGTACCAACTCTACCAGGATCGAAGGTGTCGACTTCAATTGAGGTTGAGGCGCCTCATGTTGAGGCTGAAGCATCAGTTGTGCCTCTCCGATAGTCTACGCATATATTTTCTTTTTCTTTGCCTTTTGTACTTGTACATTTTCACAAAGTTATCAACAAAGAAATATCTTCTTTACTTACTTATCTCCTTATTGTATGATCTCTTTTGACAAGGGGCTTGCCTTTTGAAATGACCAAGTGTTGTGCCTTTTAGTTGTGGCCTTCAGACTTAGCCTCTCCAATGTCACTAACTTTAAGTCTAGTTGTTTTTCAAGCTTCCATAGTTCACTATTCTACGTCCAACCAGGACTGAGGTGAACTGAGAACATAGTTATCAGACCTTGGAGACGACGATTTGCGTCCAGTAAGAGAAAAAGAGAGAGGAGTGTTCACCTTCTTCTGTCCTTCTCTTTTGGTCGTAAAAAAGATCAAAAATAAGAGATATAATGGGCTTTACCGATCATCATTCCTACCCTTAAAAGGGTGACAATCCGGCCACAATGGATTAATTCCATGCCCTGATAGGGTCATTCAAGTCGAGGTTAGTAAGGTTTTAGCAGACAACATCTATGTGCTCTAATAGGAGACGGGTGTGATCTGATCCCTTACAACCAAATCCGTGTCGAAGTCCTAAGGGTTTTAGCTGTCAACATTTGTATGCCTTGAAAAGGGGTAAGTGAGGCATGATCCCTTAGGACTGAATCCGTGCATGAAAAAGGGCACTCTGAAAAGAGTAGAATAATTGGGTCCTAAAAAGGGTGCCTTGAAGAGGGTCATCCGAGTCGAGGTCGGCAATGTTTTAATAGTCAACTACTACGTACCCTAAAAGGGAACGGGTGCTACCTGATTCTTGGTAACCGAATCCTTGTCGAAGTCCTAATGGTTTTAGTAGTCAACATCTCCGTGCTTTAAAAAGGGACGGGTGCAGCCCGATCCCTTAAGACTAAATTCAGCAAAGATGTCTAGCCCTGAGAAGGTCTTTCTGAACCCAACCGAGAAGTCAATCCCTAAAAGGGGTCGCTCTTGTCAAAGTCTTTGTGGTTTTGGCAATCAGCCTCTATGTGCTCGAGAAGGGGACGGGGGAGATCTGATCCTGGAAGACTGAATTCTTGTTGGCGTTCCGAGGGTTTTAGCAATCAACCTCTACATGATCTAAAAAGGGGATGGGGAAGATCTAATCCTCGAAAACTGAATTCTTGCCCTAAAAAGGGTGAGGGTTCATGCAAGAAGTGATGACCAATCTTCTTATCTCTGAATTAGACAAAGACTTTTGGTACAAGAAGTAACAACCAGTCTGCTCGGCTTCGAATTAGATAGAGACTTTTGGTGCAAACAATGAGAACAAGTCTACTTATCTCTGGATTTGACAGAGACTTTTGGTCCGAGACCTTAATGATTGGTTAATCATGCATATACAATGGATGGTTTTGGAGAAGGAATTCCATTGAAATTATTGATAATAACGTCTCAGGTGTTCAACATGAAATGACCTTTTAAGCATCCTGTCTCCATGTCTTTTAGCCTGTAAGTGCCAGATGGGGAAATTTCCTTTACAATATAAGACCCTTCCTAATTACGAGTCATCTTCCATGTACGACTCTTATTGACATAGTATATGTTCTTGCGTAAAACGAGATCTCTTGGTCAGAATGCGATCTTTTGTACCTTGGAGTTTTAGAAATATCGAGCCTACTGCTCTAAGACTTGCTCTGTCTCGTTTCTCCTTGAGGAGATTTAACTCTCCTAGGAGGGCCTCGTCATTTGCTTCTTGATCAAAGGCTTGGGTTCGACATGTAGGCATCCCAATCTCTACGGGGATCACAACTTCTACTCTGAAGGTGAGGTTGAATGGAGTTTCTCCTGTGAGGGTTTGGCTAGTCGTCTGATATGCCCATAAAGCGTTGGGGAGCTCATCTACCTAGTTGGAGTTGGCATGTTGAACTCCGATCTTAAGGTTTTGAAGGATACTCCTATTGGTGACCTCGACCAGTCCTTTGGTCTGGGATGAGTTACAGAGATCAGTCCTGCCTCGATGCCCAACTCAACACAAAATTCTTTGAACTTCTAGTTATCAAATTGTCGCTCATTATTTGTGATGAAGGTGACTAGGATGTTGAATCTATAGATGATGGACTTCCATATGAAGTCTTAGCAAGCATTTCTATTATCTTTGTCAAGATTCAGCTTCTACCCACTTGGTAAAGTTGTCTATAGCGACGATCAAGAAATTTCAGCTGTCGAATCACCATAGGAAAAGATCTAAGGATATCTATCCTCCACATTACAAATAGCCTTGAGCTCTTAATAGAAGTGAGCTGATTGGTTGGCTGTCATTGGATCCTCGAGTGATACTGACACACCTTGCACTCTTGAACTAAGGCGATGGCATCTTGTTTCAAGGTGCGCCAATAATACCCCTGTTTGCGGATCTTGTAAGCTAGTGACCTGCCTCCAAGGTAGTTGCCACAGATTCCTTTATGTACTTCTCAGAGCATGTAATCAGCCTCAAAAGGGCAAAGACATCTTAGATATGGCAGTGTGTATGACTTCTTGTACAACTAGTTATCAATGATAATAAAGCAGCTGACCTGCTGACAATCCTCTGAGCGTCTTTTTTATGAACTAGCAGAGATCCTTCCCTCAAATAATCTTTGATAGGGTCGAGCTAGCTCGGCTCTTCCTAGATCTCTTGGACCTCTTTTTCTGGTCGATTTTTTATGCTTCAGCCAGAGAGATAGTGGAGGTTAATGGTTTGATTCAGGTCGTCGCAAGGAAAGGAGCCAAGGTTTGAAAGAAAACAGGCCTCCTCATTATCTGCTCGAGAAATTTTAGTGATTTGGAACTTCCTATACTTTGAGGCGAGCTCCCTTACCACAGTCTTATACTTGGCCATGTTTCCATCTTGAGTTTCTAATTAATCACTCATTTGTTTGACAACCAGTTTAGAGTCTTTGTAAGCATGTAGGCTCTGAACTCCGAGGCTTAGGGCTAGCTGCATTCCGACAATTAGTGCCTTATACTTCGTCTCGTTGTTTGTCACCCTGAAGTCAAACTTAAGTTCAGTAGATGTCTTCCATTCTTCTGGAGACCTCATAATTAAACCTACTCCAGAGCCATTTCCAGTGGTTGATCCTTCTACATATACAATCCATAGATCAAGTGGTGCAGGTTGACTAGCTTTCTCCTCATACTTGGAGAGCTATGGCCATCCAGGGCAATAAGCTCCATAATGAATTCTGTAAGGGCATGAGCTTTGATTGTAGTTCTTTGCTTGTAGTCGATATTAAACTTGCTAAACTCCATTGACTACTTGGTCAGTGTCCCTGACATCTCTGGATATTGCAAGACCTGATTCAATGGCTAATCAGTGAGGACAATAATTCGATGAGAATAGAAGTAAGGTCTTAGTTGGTGAGCTAAGGTGTCAAAAGCAAATGCTAGCTTCTCCACCAGAAGGTATCAGGACTCAAGGTCGTTAAGGACCTTGTTGACGTAATACCCAAGTTTTTGGATTCCTTCTTCTTCCTTTATAAGAATAAAGTTAATTACATGAGTAGAGGAGGCCAAATATGCAAAGAACTTGTCTCCTTATCTTGGCTTTGTCAGCAGGGGTGGAGAGCTTATATATAATTACGTCTACTGGAAGACTCTCTCGCTCTTCTTAGTCCACTCGACCCTGGGGGCTTTCCAGAGAGCTTGGGAGAAGGGGAGACTCTTGTCTCCAGACCTTGAAATGAACCAACCTAGGGCAACTAATCTCCCATTCAACCGCTAGATGCCTCTGATAATCTTGGGGGAGTTCATTTCTGAATGGCTTTGATCTTCTCAAGATTTGCTTCAATGCCTCCCTAAGTGACCATAGATCCAAGAAACTTCCCTAATCTGACTCCTAAGGCGCACATACTCGGGTTAAGGCACATTCCATGCTCTCGGAGTACTCGGAAGGTCTTCTCTAGGTCAGTGGTATTTGATCGACTTTTTCACTTTTTACTAGTATGTTATCAACATAAACCTTAACGTTCCTTCCGATTTGTTTTTGTAAGACTTTGTTTACTAGGTTCAGGAAGGTTGCACTGACATTTTTTAGTCTAAAGGGCATCACTCTATAGTAGTATGTCTCTTTATCTGTGATAAAGAAGGTCTTCTCCTTATCTGACCTGGCTATCTTAATTTGGTTGTATCCCGAGAAGGCATCTAGGAAGCTCATTAACTCATGCCCAACAGTGGAATCGACCACCCTATGGATCATGGGGAGAGGGAAGATATCTTTTGGAGACGCCTTACTTAGGTCCGTGGAGTCTATATACATGCATCATTTCCTGGTGGCTTTCTTGACCAAAACCAAGTTGGTGAGAAATTTCGGATATTGGACTTCTGAGATGAATTTTGCTCTGAGCAACTAGTTGAACTCCACTTCAATAGCTTGTTGCCACTTAAGGGCGAAGTGTCATCTTTTTTGAATAACAAGTTTGAAGAAGGGGTCCACATTCAAATGATGCGCCATAATCCTTCTATCCACCCCCGCAAAGATGTTCGCATTACTCCAAAGAAACGTTAGCATTTCCTCTCTTTGTTGGCCTTGCAATTCGACACCTATCTAAACAGTCTGACCCGGTTACAGTACCGGTAAGTTTGATACGTTCGGTCCTCACCCAACGGTACCATAATTAGGTCTTCAACAGGGATCACTCTTTGTGGTTGTCTATCCTCGACTTCTCCCTTTGTTTCAATATCCAGGGACTCCCATATTTTACCTCGCAATTGAGCTACATAATACTACTACGTAGTCAGTTGATTACCCCTGATTCCTTCTCAACCGTACTTCGTTGGGAATTTTATCGATTGATGATAAGTTGAGATAGCCTCTCGCGGGGCATTCAAGGTCTCCCTATCAAGTATAACATTATAATAGGAGGGGCATTTGATGATCATGAAGTTTATTGTGGATTGTCGGGGAAAACTTCCAACAATAAGAGGGAGGGTGACCATTCCCTCTGGTTGCATTGCACCCCCCCCCCTCCTCTATTTGAAGCCATTCATTGACAACCTCACTGGCTTCAGCATCTCGGGCCAAGACCTATCTTCTTATAGGCATCCCAAAATCTGACCTCAACTGAGCTCCTATTATCTATTAGAAATCATTTAACTTTATAATTGATGATCGTCAGTGTAACCACCAACACATCATCATGGGGATGGTAGACCCACTTAAGGTTGTCATCTGAGAATGAGATCGGAGGCTCTGCGCATTGTTTCTTCCTCAATTAGTCTCCTCAGGTCGGCATCCGAGCATAATTCTTTCGGGCCGAGTTACTGTTGCCTCTGCTAGATGGGCCTCCAGCGATATAATGTATAAACCCCACAGGGGGTTGATTCCCTTTCTGGGAGGACAAACCTTCTTTCCGTAGATCTCTTTTTAAATATTAAGAGAGATGACCATGTCTAATCAAGTCCTCAATCTCATCTTTCACTTGTGTGCAATCCTTGGTATTGTAGCCCCGATCCAGATGGAATATGCAAAACTTCTTTGAGTCATTTTGGCCGCCAGTTTGCTTTGTCTTGGCTGGCCACTTAATGATCCTCTCATTTTGTATCTACATGAGGATCTCAACTCTGTTGGTATTCAGAGTGCCATAGTTGTGAATCCGAGCTGGCTTCTCCTTTTGGCTTTCTCTTGAGGTTGGAACCTCGATTTCTTGAGTTGCTTCTAAAGTTCTCAGCTTTGGTTGCACTTCCTCTTGGGCTTTTCTTGCCTGACCTCTTTTCTTCTTGCTATATGGATCTCCCTGGTATTGATGTACTTCTCAACTTTGGTGAAGAGATCAGCAAGATCTTTCAGCAACTCTTAAAGAGAGAGAACTAGAAGGGAGATTCGCTCAATCCTTCCATCAATGCATGCACAACAAAGGCCTGATTGAGGTCAAACACCTTCAGCGTTTCCATATTGAAATAATGGATATAACCACGAAGTCTCTCTCCTTCGTGTTGTTTTATTCTCATCAGTATTGCTGAGGTCTTCCTTCACTACAAGAAATCAAGCATTTTGCGACGACCATTTAGCGGCGGTTTTGAACTAACCGCCTCTAATTGTAACACTTGTGGCGGGTTTAGTGGCGGTCTGTTAAACCGACGTAAAATATTAACAATTAGCCGCGGTTTTACTAAAACCGTCACAAATTGCATTGAATTCCCGGCGGTTTTGAAGTAACAGCCGGCAATTGTATTGCATTTGGCGACAGTTTTTTAAAAACCGCCGCTATTTCAGTTGTTAATTAAACCTCCAATACGCACAACCCTAGCTATAATTAATGGTCCCCTTATAAAAATCATCTATCCTCGCTAGCTCTTGTGGCTTTTCTCCTTTTCAGGTTCTAAAATTCCAATTCATCTCCACGGCCAAGCTCGAGATTGTCGCACCAACCCTCGAGTTCTCCTACCAATGGCCGAGCCCGAGATCGCCGTTGCCGAGATCCCCCCTTCTACCGAGCTAGATGCCTCAGCTCTAGCGCCGGAACCCATTGCCATCAAGCTGATGTTTAAGACGGAGCTGGGAGCCCCGATAAGCCCGAGGAGGATCGGGCTTCCGTTATAGCGAATTACAAGAGAAAACATGAGTAAGCTGGAGCCCTGTGGGACGAGTCGGCCCCGGCTCCGATCTTGGAGGTACTCGCAGACGAGGCCTTGAAGGAGGATAATGGTGGTGAGAGTAAAGCGAAGCGGCAGCGTGTGGATGACGATGCTGGTGGAATAGGTATTGTGTATTCTTCTTCTTCTTATCATTTTGTTTTTTTGTGGATGAATTATTGTTACTTTTATATGTGATGATTTTGGACTCATTTTGTTGATTTTTAAGGATTGAATTCGCAAAACATAGGCTTTGTTCCTTTTTCTTTTTAATCATTGAACAAAGTTATGCTTTTGCTTCTCTTTGGTTTTGTTTCTCGTATGAATTTTTTCTAATTAAATGCAGGATTTATGATCCAGAGTTGGTGAAGAACATCTAAGTTCAATGTTGGGTGCTCTACTGAATTGTATTCATAGATTTTTTTACTCAATATGTTAAGTTTAGGCTTTTACTATATTTTTGGTCAAATTCAGGCTGATAAGGTTAAGACTAAATCGTAAGAAAATCAAACTATATTTGATTATATATTGCCTAAGCATGGAATTATTTTTTTTTTATTTGCTTGATTTTGGATAAATTATGTTGAAGTTCACAATGAAATCCAAGGCTAGTCCTTATTCCGTGTTGCTTGCTTGACTTTGAATCATATGCTCTCTTAGATAGCTTAGTTTCTTTTGTGAATAGGAGTTTACTTATTAATTTTTTGGGTTAAAGTCATTTTTGGTCCCTGAAAACAGGGTCAATGTTCATTTCCATCCCAAAAATTTAAAATTTGTTCAATACAGTCCACATCAGCATATACTGCCACTTATCACTCCACATCAAGAAAATAACTACCTAAACATAATAATAAAAAGATTATAATGCATTTCATCGCAGATTCCACACACGCTCACAGCAATAAAGTGACTCAAAACGCCAAAAATACCTAATATATAGGATTCCAAAATGTCAAAATATGCACTACATAGGGACCATATTGAACAAATTTTGAATTTTGGGATGGAAATGAACATTGGTCCCGTTTTCAGGGACCAAAAATGGCTTTAACCCTAATTTTTTTTAAGATTCATTTTCTTGTTCCTTGCAAACTATGGTGAGGAAACTAGAAGATGTGTTTGTTGTTCTCATTGCAACTATGTCCTTGTCCTTCACAAGGATGTTTTGTGAGACCAAGCCTTGTGGGAAGGAGCTTCTACTTGGTAGGTATTCCATTGCTATGATATTGCCATCTCTAGTAAGGTTATGCTTAGATCTTGGCAAAGTGTGTTTAATTCCTGCATCTTTTGTCTGGTGTTTAGTTCCAAACTGAGATCGAAAACCATAGGATAATCGATGGAGTTGTTTGGAAATTTAATTAACAATTTTCATTGTTTTTCTCGATTCTGATGCTTCTATTTCAAGGATCAAATTCTTGGTGATGACTTTGTTTAATCATAACAAGTTTCCTTTTTTTCTCGAGAAAATTTGAATTTAGAATGCATTTTTAATTTTTGGTTTACTGAATGCCTCGAAGTCCTCTCCTTTCTTTGGTCGCCAAATCCCAAGTGAGGTATGGATGATCTCCTATGTCTCCTTCTTCTTTTGAAGTGTGTGTTTTTTGGATTACTGAATGGAAAAATGACTCATTTATCTCTGTAGGAGGATCAAAGATTTTTATTTCTTTAGTATTATTATTATTATTATTCAAAGCACATTGCTTATTTTCATACTAGCAGACTGGATGGATTTTGATGCAATGCATGCCCATTCAGATTAATTTCCAGATAGTTTGCCAAGCATTTAATGCTACATGAGATCAAACCTTTATTTATTTATTTATTTTGTATAATTTCCTGATCGTGTGTTACTTTCACAGTTTTTGCTATTTTGATATTTGTTCTTAGTTAAATTCTGACTTTTGTATTTTGCTTTGTGACAGGCAAGTCAAATATGCAATGTAGATATGTTATTTGTTAAAATTATTTAGAAATGGAAGTTTCTGTATAGTTCTGGTTTTATTTTCTAAGACTCTTGAACACACTTAAAATATTATTGTCACTAGTAACTATTGTCTTCGTGGACATCATTTGCAGTGGCAAGAATATATATAAGACTAAATATATAATTTTGGTGATGTTAAAGTTGTGATATATTGATATATTTTGTATACCATCAAGGAACCACGAGCAACCAATCAGAATTCCTTCTCTATTTTTTTTTTATGTAAAGATTTGAATTTAGAATGCATTACTTGGAATTAATAGAGTAATCAGGATTTTGTTTAGGTATATAATATTATATGGTTTTGCAAAAGTTATGATTATATTTCTCACTCAAAATCCCTGATTTTCAATTTTTCATTTTTTATGTTTAATTGATTTATAGTTTAATTTTAGTTTATTATAATTCCTACATCTTCTGTCAGGTGGATTATGAGCTAGCTAGGAAACTTTATTCTTATGGTGTGTCGATAAGAAAGATTTTCTTCTTTTGACTATAACTTGTGTTATGACATTGTTTCTTGGTATTGAGATTGGTGTGCTTGTTGGGGTAAGAATTATAAAGCACAAACTCAATCATAAAGTTTTGTTATGCCTTCTATTTCTTTTTCCACTCAACATTTGTTGGAAAGTTTAGCATATTGCAAGATAACATACCTTCAGAATTTTCCTTGATACCAGCCTATTTGACCTTCTTGCCATGCTTTTTTCTTGATGCGCTTACATCAAAATAAAATTCTTAAAATAATATGTTATCTTCCATCATTTTTTGTTCAGTCACATGTGTACTTTGAAATGTATGAGTTTCTTGAACTTCAGTTTACATTGAGTGCTTGTGTCAGGTTAATATGTCATCAATTAAATGCACAGATAGTTAACATGTTATACTTAACTATTAATGATGGAGCTAAAACATTGCAGGTCAGATCTTCCCTTGCATTTGTCCTCCATGAATCAACAAACCCACATATCAGTGAGTGTGCTTCTCGAATTGAATTTTACTGTGGTTGTGTTACCTCAAATACCTCAAATGCATCATTGCAGTTATGTTTACTTCCATTGAAACTCAACTGCAATGCATATGAATCAAATGACTCCCTGATATATAAAGAATTAGCAAGCCATAAACGTTCCAAATAACAATGTCTTATTTAGAAATTGATCATGAATGTTGTTGTGCAATTTGGTGTTCTCATTGGTAAATATGGTGAAACAATCAAGAATTTGCAAATCAACTCCGGGGCAAAGAACCATCAATTGGGAAAGCTGGTGAAGCAAAAAACAATCAAGAATCTGCACCTATGAAATCTTTGTGCTAGTTTAGATGCTTCTTTGTTTTTTTTTTTCATTTGTTCTTGCTTATAAAGCTGTGAACAAATGCATAAATTGACATTTTATGATTATTTATGAATTATCAATAAAGTTTTTATTATTTTCAGATTGTAATTTGATGTAGTTCAATAGCTTACTGTATAATAAAGCAGGATTTTTATTATTATAAAAAAATAATTGATTAAAATTATAAAATAATTGTAAAAAAATCTTTACTTATAACTCACGGCGGTTTTGAACCGCCACAAATGGGTTAAAAAGAATTATATTAATAATTTATTATTATTATATTAATAAATAATTTTAAAAATTCACATGGTGGTGTTGCAATTAGCGGCGGTTTAAAACCGCCTCTAAATGCAACCCCTAACACCCATGCAATTTAACGGCCGTTTAAAACCGCCGCTAATTGTAATATATATTTGGCGGCGGTTATTCCGGCGGTTCATAAAACCGCCGCCAAATGTAGTGTCGACGCTAGTAATCACGACTGTTTCATAACTGCTGCACAAACCGCTTAGCTGCGGTTTAAACCGCCGCTAAATGACTTTAAAACCGCCGCTAATGACTTCTTTTCTTGTAGTGCTTTGTTTCTTGATGCTGATGAAATGTCTAACAAAGAGCTCGCTCAACTCTTCAAATGTGGAGACAACCTTTGGGAGAGACTAGTGAACCACATCTGCATCGCACCTCGCAGAGTGGCAGGGAAAACTCAGCACATGATGTTATCTGGGGAGCCGTGGAGCATCATTGCATTGAAAGACTCCAACATGGTCGACTAGATCTGAGATGTCGTTGTAAGACTCAATGGACGACATCCTGAATCTGGTTGGGAGCGGTGGCTCTAGGAACTATAGGATGAAAGGACAATTCATACGGAGGGTGTATCTCGGTCGTTCTAGTTTCTTGGGATACGACCTTTGCTGAGGTCTCAGGGACTTTTCGAGCTGAGGTTGAGGCTAAGGTGATCCCGAGCTCCTTGCTGATAAAGCAACCTCCACTTGTCTCCTAGCCCAAGCCTTGCCCTTAGGCTATGGGGTGCGTGTAGTGGAGCGTCGTCCCTTGTCTAATGAGTCTACCATAGTATTTTTTGGCGGAGGCAGTAGATGAGACATCAACTGCTTCGCCAATTGGAGGGCTCGAGTAAGCACCTCCAGGACTCAGTACCATAAGTCTGGAGCATCTTCTTCGAGGATCATGGGTTGGTCCTTGTGAGCACCTTCAACTTCTTGGACGCCATTGCATCTAGTGGTGTTGTTTTTCAATTGGTTAAGGATCTGACTTTGGTTGCCTCTTGCTATTGCCAAGAGCTTCTCAGCTTCTTGATCAAGGCAATTGATCTCCTCACAAAAGGCGCCAATTGTTGATGTTGAGATCTGTTCCTCCTAGGAATCATAACATATCCAGATCAACAGGTAAGAGAGGTCAGTAATGGTTGTGAAACTTCAATGCTTTGAGGAGGGATTAGCTATGGTGGACAACTTCTCAAATGAGCTTCATACTCAAAGTGTCAATATCTTATCTAGATATCGGACCTTCAAGGATCGGTCCTTTCTAAGAGAAGGATCTGTAGAGAAAGAAAGGCCGGGCATTTGTGCCTCGGGGGTAGCATCTCACACTGAAGTCAAAGACTCCAAATGAAGGGGAAAACAAGGAAGAGGGTGGGAGAGAGTGGAAGAGAGTAGAGAATATTCAAGTGAGAATAATGCACAAGTAGACGATCAGTCTTAGTGGAGTCCTAGGTAGCATACCCGAGTTGGCCAAATTACCAGATAGCTTCGTTGAAAGCTAAGATCTTCCTTATATAATCTTGAGATCATTGGCCAGCTAGGAGACAATTGGCTGTCAGCTTGGAGACAACTAGAAGGCAGCCTAGATACAATTTTTTTGACATAGGGAATAAACCCCTCCACAGAGGGACGTCAAGGAGTGTGGCCTTAGATGACGAGCACTCTTGACCCCTCACCGGGTGCATACAGATGTGTGGACTCGAACCTAGGAGCTTTGTGCTTACCAAGTGAATTACCCAAACCTCTCCCCCCATTTAGGGGGTGGGGACTCGAACATGAGAGCATGCTCAATCAAGTGAATTACCCAATACATGGGACCTGAGATATCGTTAGACCAATAGTCCTTTGATCAGCCTAGATACAATTAGTTGCTCGCTTTCTTAACCTTTTCCAGTCTTCTAAGAAGCTATTCTCCATCATTAGATGGTTAGTTGGTTATGATATTTTCACACCATAACAGTAATAACAACATAAGAAGAGAGAGTACTAGTTGTTGAAGGTATATTGACTGGCTGGCTGGTAAAGAGACGTGGATGCACCTATGCCAACCACCATACTTGGGATTTCAATGGGATAATATTTGTCGGGAGAGTTTGTTTATATCAGTGCTTTAAGTAAAACGAGTCCTTTTGTTTGCAGTGTTTGCAGAGAAGAGTTAGTATAGCATGGCTGGAGGGGAATTCATTGGGAACGGCCCCTTCAAGGACTATGATGGAAAGATCACAGTATCAGTTATCTTAACATGCATCATGGCTGCATCTGGAGGCTTAATTTTTGGCTATGACATTGGGATTTCAGGTATATCTCTCTATTCTTCTTTCTCTTCTTTCTATTATCGTCCTCAATATAAAACCTTTCGATTGATTATGCTTATATCTTCAGGTTTTACTGTTTGCTTGATGTGAATGATTACAAGCAAACACATGAAAACAAGCTTCATTTAATCCAGAATTGATAGATCATAGAAGCATCATTTTGTTGATGCTTAATTAATGTCTAGTTAAAAGTTTGATGAATTTTTATATAAATATTAATAATTTGTAAATAAAAATGAATTTGGAAGGTGGTGTGACAGCAATGGAGTCATTTCTGAAGGAATTCTTCCCGGAGATACTGAAGAAGATGAGCAACTCGGAGCAGAATGAGTACTGCATCTATGACAGCCAAATACTCACAGCCTTCACTTCATCCCTGTACATTGCCGGCTTGTTTGCCTCCCTGATCGCCGCCAGTGCCGCCAAAGCCTTGGGCCGCCTTGTCGTCATGCTTGTCGGTGGTGCTGCCTTCTTCTTCGGTGCGGTACTCAATGCTTCCGCGATCAACATCGCCATGCTTATTATTGGTCGCATCATGCTAGGTTTCGGTGTTGGCTTCACCAACCAGGTTGGTTGGTTGCACAGATTTATTAACTCCATTATTTAAAATATGATTTTTTTTTCTTTTATAAATGTGAAGTGAAATGTGGGTGGGACATATCTTTTCTTATGAAATTTAGTTTATTTATAAAATAATTTTAAATTTTTACACAACAATGTTCATCTGAGCAGGCGACGCCGTTGTATCTGGCGGAGGTGGCGCCGGCGAGGTGGCGGGGAGCCCTGACAACGGCGTTCCAGTTTTTCATCGGCATTGGCGTCCTCGCCGCAAACCTGACCAACTACGCCACCTCTCGGATTCCCAACTGGGGCTGGCGGCTCTCTCTCGGCCTCGCCGCCGTCCCCGCCTCCATCCTCCTCGTCGCCGCTCTCTTCATCCCCGACACCCCTTCCAGCCTTCTCCACCGCCGAAAGGTCAGCGCCGCCCGCTCTGCCTTGCTCCGCCTGCGAGGGCCCACGGCTGACATCGAAGCCGAGCTCCAAGACATCACCAGCTCGATCGAGGCCGCGGAAGCGAGAGACGGGGATGAAGGCCAGTTTCGGAGGATGCTGAGAAGAAGGAGGTATAGACCTCACTTGGTGATGGCGGTGCTGATACCGTTGTTCCAGCAAATGTCCGGGGTTGTGGTGGTCGCATTCTTCGCGCCGGTGTTGTTCAGGACGGTGGGGTTCGGAAGTGACCCGGCGTTGATGTCTGCTGTGATACTAGGGGCGGTGAATCTCGCTTCCATTCTCATTGCGAGCATCGTCATTGATCGCTATGGCCGGAAGGTCTTGTTCTTGCAGGGTGGTCTACAGATCATCATCTGTGAGGTTTGTTGGGATTTTTACTTGCTAGCGCTTATTCTTTTGCATATACACCCTTAAATAAGTGCATGATTATGTTGATGTGCACCCGGCCTTCATGCAGGTGGCTGTGGCTTGGATACTGGGGTCTAATGGTGAGGGAAAGCTCCCCAAAGGCCATTCCATCGCTGTGTTGGTGTTGATGTGCACATTTGCGGCTGGGTTTGGGTGGTCCTGGGGACCCCTTAGTTGGGTTGTTCCTAGTGAGATATTTCCGGTAGAGATTCGTTCAGCTGGACAGAGTATCAATGTGGCCATCAACCTCGGTGCCACTTTTCTACAAACACAAGTGTTTCTCTCTATGCTGTGCCATTTCAAGTATGGCATCTTCATCTTTTATGCGGCCTGGGTTGTGGTGATGACGGCCTTTGTTGCAGCCTTCTTGCCAGAGACCAAAGGCGTGCCTCTTGACTCCAAGATGAACTCTGTTTGGGCAGGCCATTGGTTCTGGTGCCGGTATGTCTCGGGTGAGGAGCAGGGATGGCAATACCTCCCATCCAGAAGCTATCAATCTCGATCCGACCCGATCCGCCCTCAAGAAATGCGGGGTGAGGCATTGGTGAAAGATCCTTTAAAATCTGCCTACTCGCTAAAAACATACAAAAAATACCCTTATATATATTAAATTATATAGCTTTTAGGTTTCTGATACAACGTTTGTTTGGAGTTTTTGACTTTCTAAGTAGCCTTCTTTCCCACTCTTCTCTCGAAATTTCAGATATCAAAAGTCCGCTTTTACATCATTGCTAAGTGTTTTATTTTATTCGAGTTTAATCGGTAAATTCTCTCTTCATTCTACTGGCCTAAATGTAATATTTTATTCGAATAGTATATATCGTAGTAGCCTCACCTCGCCACATATATTTGCGCGGTGGTAGAGACCCGCTCCGCCCCCACCCCATTGCCATCCCTAGTGAGGAGGAGCATAAAGGGCCAGAATCAAACAAATAGGTTCAAGAGGTTGTTGCTCGGCATTTATATGAAGGAAAAACCAACTTTAGGAAAAAAGTTGAGAATTAAGGGTTGACTATTTCAAAGAGTGGTCCAGGTTTTGAACCACAACTATAACAATAGTGCTTCTAGTGATTGACCATATTTATAAGAAAAAAATAAACAAATAACAAAGAGAAAAATACATATATATATTGATGTATAACACTATAGTATTATTTTGAAAATGTAAAAAAACCTTTGGATTTGGTGCGTCCCCATCAAGAATTCAGTTTGCTTGAAGGGCATTTTAATTGCACTTTGCACTTTGCACTTTGCACATGGAGAAAATAAAAGAAGAGAAGAGAACATGGACATTTCTTGCAGTGGTTAATTCCAGGAAGGAAGTAGGATAAGCAAATGAAAGAAAATGTTTGCTAAAATTTTCTTAATATGCCTTCCATTGTTCTTCATCATTCTTTTAATTTCCATTATCAAAGCAAATCAAAAGAATGCATGGGAAGAACTGAAATCCTTATTTAACACTAATACCAACCTAGTTTCTGCAGACACAGCTCCGGTCCTGCCCCTTGTGTACCTAATCAGACTTACATAGCAGGCAGGCATATTTACAACATCATATGCACGTACAGCAACAGAAAGAGTTAAGGTTGCAGCTCAAGAAATTCATGTCAACCACGATGTACTTGTTATCACCTGGAAATCAAAGTGCAACTGCAATTAGTCATCTGGAAATCAAAGTACATTCACTATTTGATGCGTTAACATTCATGAATGGCCCAGTTAGAACAAAGTTTGTATGTTTGGTTTGATTTTGCAGTAACTATAATAAATACCACATCCGGCACTTAGGTTTCAAATAACTTTTTGAAAAGGAGTTTTTCCTTCATTCATACAGCTGACCAGCTACATAAGAACATCACTAAAATTGCATGTCATAAAAGCTCCATGTCGATTTTTACCATAAATGCTCAGAGGCATGAACAATATTGCAACTTAGAAATAAGATTAAAACATCAAAGGTGCCTCAATCAACATCACGCTGATGTTTATAATTTCTAATCCCCCAAACTGCTAGCATTAAGATGAAAATCAAACCACCATTCAATATGAAAACTAGAAAGATATTAGACTCTTTGTTTTAGTAGCTATATGTGACAAGCCAGTTCTTAAGAGGTCTAGAAGTTTCTAGGACCCTATTTATAGGCTCTATCGTACCCCACTAGAACTCTCTAGAACTATCTAGAGAAATCTCCTACCTTAGAAAACCTTAAGAGGTTTAGCAGGTACAATGAGAAATCTTCAGAAAATCCAAAAATAATCTAGTGACCTCCAAAAGCACGTGACATATAGCTGACATATAAAAGCTACTACTGAATATCTGGCAACCAACAAAATATGAAAGGTGCTGAAATACAGTGCTATGAAGTTTACATATAATTGCATAAAACAAGTGGTGATGCCATTGACAGCTAACTGGACACATTTTGCTTATTTACATGGATTTAAGGCATAAACTCAATTTTAAAAAGCATTGGTTCAATTAAAAAAACGAAGCACTACCTTTAATCAAATGCATAAGGATCATCTGTGTATGGATTTAAAGAGCCCTCTGAGAACAAGTCACCTATATTGGATGGATGAGGAGGGACCCCTCCAACAACCTAGATGAAATAGAGGACACAATTTTGGCAAAAAAATTTGTTAGAAAATAAAGCAATCACCTTCAATACGAGGATTTGAAATCTTATAAGCATACAAGGTTCACAATTAGAAGCAAAATAACAAGAGGTAAGTCACATCTACATTACACAGATATACACCGAAGGTATTATACCATTCTAAGAATGACAAAAACCAGATTGTTGCTCAGTATGTCAAACATTCAGTGTTCAACTGATACAGGATGGTTACAAGTTTGCAAGACTATAAACAACAGAAGTGTGAGCAAATTGTATAAGCCACCCAAAGTTATGTTTAAACAAAGCTAGACCATAGGTTATCAAATTCAGTTGTTTTATACTGTTTTGAGATTGACAAACCAGATTGTTTCCGCAGTATGTCAACCTTTCAATGATTAATCGATACACAACTGTTACAAGTGTACAAATATATAAAAAAAGAAAAGCATGGACAAATTGTATAAGTCACCTAAAGTCCTAATAGCCATGCTCAACATCAAACATTGATATGTTCAATTCAAGAAGGTAGATAAACAATGGCATGCATGTGAACAAAATTGTGTTATAATGTGATACAAAATTGAGCCATTTTTAATGAAAAAAAAAAATTATAGCTCACATACAATTTCATCATAAACGAGAATATGTAGCAAGAATCTCAAGCAAAATGCAACAGATTCCTGTTTGTGCACATGGTGTGAAATCCTAGAACCCAAGAGGGTATCGTCTTTCTTATACACGATCATTATCACATAATCATTGCACAGTAGCCAGATAAGTTACTAAGAACTAAAGCAATATAGTAGTTCAGACAAGTACCTTTCTACGTTTCATGACATCTTTGTTTGCATTGGGCGTCCTGTTGCGTGGTGACTTCCTTGTGTTATGTTCCTAAAAATAGCAAGATAGATTTAGTTTCAAACTGTCAATCAAAGGCCTGAACTTTGAAGATATTGATGCAATTTCCAATATGAAAATTTTATGAGGGACAAATGCATGCCCCAAACATCACTGTGCTCTTTGATTTCCTCCGTTTTATGGTCCTCCCATTAGAAGTCTCCACTTCGTATTCATGGCGAGTTACCTGCTATAAAGATAAATTCAAGATTAAAATAGAGAAAAATAACTAGAGAGTTTTGTGATATTTCTACAATTTTTTAGTTTTTAGTATTTCGGTAAGGAAGAATCTTTTTTGACAAGGTAGTATCTTACGAATAATTCTAAATGAGCTTCTTATAACCATGAAGAAACACAAAGATATCCATCAAGTATGGCTGGGGAACAAAAATCTCAGATGATGCATTTGAAGTACTGTAGAAGAAGTTAATCTGGAAGGGCTAAATTCACCTTACTGTGCTTAGGAATACTGGCGGCACTGCCCAGGTTCCCTTTCTCCACCTTTTTCAGCAACTTTACCATAGGTGTCCGCATCAAACCAGACAAATTTACATCCTACAAATCATCGAAAACAAATATCACAATAGGATTTCTTCATCCAGTAACAAGGAAGAGGCATAAGGTTGGTATCACCTTTCTGCCACTTTCAGACCTTGTCGGAGCATGCCGGTGCTCTTTTCCACCATGCAGATCCCTCATCTTGATTGATGAAACAGAATATTCCTAGGAGGCCAAGAAACTCATGGGTGATATGTAAAATAATATTCAATGATCAGACAATCATGACATAATTAACACCTAGATTTATTAAAACAATACCTAGAATGAAATCATCTAAAAAGCAAGCATGGATTAATATCAAACAGAGAAATATCGACACCAGGAAGTATGTGAAAAGAAGTTTGACCTGACATTACCTCCACCAAACAGGTGCGGTAATGTTTTGTTGCTACAATTTTGAGGGCAATAACAATAATGAAAGATGCATTTTTTCTTTCAGCCCATTGAGAATAGGAATGCTTTACTGAACACTTCCTAAAGTTTATAAGCAAATCATTTTGAGCACATGCTAACACACAGGTAACTTCAAACCAGGACAGGAGAAAATTTTAAACTGCATACAAATTTGGAGTGTGACTAGATCTTTTCATTATGCTATAATACATGAGTTGCACCAAGTGCATCTTTTCTATCTAAACCTGAGTAAAAAAAAGTTATCACAAACATGATTAATTGTCAGTTTGTAGTCTTCTGCTGATTTCCCCTTTATTATTTTTCTAAAAATGTCTCCTCTTCAAACATCCCCCTCTACCTAACCCCCCTAACCACTTTATACTTCACATTCCCCCCTTTTCCCTTCTTTCTGCAACCTTTCTCCAAAAATACTTGAAAACAGAAAGAATCCAAATATTACCTAGAAAAACCTCCATGGTTCTCATACATAGGATACAACATCGAGCATGCAAAGAGGCTCAACCAAGTGTCATAGTTTTGCTTCTACTCGTACACTAATCAGTCAAACTATTAAATTTTAAATAAAATTAATGTAGTATAATGTAAAATAAAACTAGATTGATATTTGTGTTCAGCAAGGGAAGTATTTGTATTACATGCAATTTGAACCAGGCACTTAAAGGTCTTAATGATTTTCCAGATGCATGAAACAAGACTAGCAGTTAGTAGTTACTGCATTAGGTCCAACCTAAAATTACTATCTTCTCTTGTACAAATTGTTTGAATAGCTATAGAGATGTCAGAGTAGTTTAGAGGGAAAAGGTGTACTTATGTTAGGAATATTTTTACAAATGTATAATAGCACAAATACATGGTCAGTGTATACAAGATACATAGTGTCAATCATAATATACATGGCAACAGACAGAGAACTTATATCAATACATGCCACTTCAGCTGGGAAAAATAAAATAACTTATTAGCAAGGAAAACATTGTAGTTTTAGAGAAATGACAGGTATTAAGATATGAAACATGACACAATCACAATGGAGTGCTCAAATTTAGAATTATCATTCTGAAGGATGAGAGTATTCAAAATTTGATAATCAACTAACAAGAATGCATTACACAGATAAATTAATCATTATCTTAGAGCAATATTTTATCATCTTCCACCACTAAAAAGAAGTTATAAATTAATATTTCATGCTCTAAACAATCAAGTGGATATGACTACATAAATTTGCAGGGTGTGGAATGGAAAACAATGAAAAGGAACATATAACTGATATGGCCCAGTATATGAAATGCCAATTTCTCGAGATATGAAGGGAAACTGATTTCAGAGATAACGATAAAGAGAAAGAAAATGCAAGTGTCAAAAAAAGGGGATTTTGATTTGTTGAACTGGATAAACAGATGCAAGAGAACAAAACAAACTATATGTACAAACCTAGAAATATGATATGCAACATTATCTGAAATGGCTATAGCACCAAAAATGAACCAAGCTATATCAAGCTCCTTGGATGATGGTGCCACTAACTATTAGGCCAACCGCTGATGAATACAATGGTGAGAGTGTCGCTCACAATTAAGAAAATAAATATCTAAAATCCCCGGACATACCACTAGAGTTAGCCCAAATTAATACTCATATACTAGTTAGGTGGCTCATGAGATTATTTTACAAGGGCAAGAATGAACCACTAACATCAAAAATGATGGACAGAAAACTAACATACCAGTCATACATTAGCAGTTTGTGGTTCCCATTCCAAGTTCATGCAGATATCACACAAAACCAATACAATCTATGGAATCTAGAGGCACATGCCCTGTTCTATGTATGTGGTGACAAAAAAATAAAATAATAATAATAATGATAAAAAGCTTCCAGATACTGATAGTTCCTGAATTAACCCATAAAGTTGAGTACAATGCATGTAATTCCCATAAATTACAGCATGTCAAACAGAGTTTCGTTTCTAGCAGCATAATCTTATAAAAATCTAACTTGTAAGTATTTTAGCCATTGTGACATGACAAACAGTGTGTTGACATCACATATCTCTCAAGGAACCCAGCTATGTTCCCAAAGTGGGGGAGGATATCTAATGACAGAATCAAAAAGAAAGATTTACTGAAAGTAGAATTTGCATCTTTTAAAAAAATTGTAAGTGTTTTAGGCTTTTTAGCCATTAGGGCATGACAATCAGTGTGTTGAAAACTACACAAATTTCTCAAGGAACCCACCCACATTCCCCAATTGTGAGATTGTGAGAGGATTAGTGAACAGATTCAAAAAGAAAGGTTTACTAAGAGTAGCACTAAATCCTCAAGAAAGACATAATGCATATGTAGATAGCAAAATGAAAATTCTATAACACAAACTATACTACAGATTAAGTGAAGTCAATCTATGCATGG
The DNA here is from genome assembly GCA_026586065.1 of Dioscorea zingiberensis. NCBI lineage: Eukaryota > Viridiplantae > Streptophyta > Magnoliopsida > Dioscoreales > Dioscoreaceae > Dioscorea > Dioscorea zingiberensis. The sequence goes on along the minus strand of CM048821.1, from coordinate 21,421,670 downwards.
ATCAGTTTCTACATTGAATGTGCGTGCACAAAAATCAACCCAATTATCCTTTATAGAATATAAAGTAAAACAAAGCAGTTACAGTTATATTTCTCGCAAGTTTGAAAATTAAGACCTTCTGAGAGTTCACTTCTTGGTCATCTTGCTGATTTTCATCCATTACTCTCCACTGTAACTGTAACAATGCTCTTTGTTTTTCCTCCTGCAAAGAATCATAGAAAATTTAGATGATATAAAGTTTTACATTTCTTGAACAGCTAATAACTATCTACCTTTGACTTCTGAAGCTCTAATTCCTCCTGCAGTTTTCTATACTCATCTTCATACTGCAACTTCTGAGATTTTATTTGAATTTCATGCTCTTTCCTCAATGATGATATCCTCTAGGTTGATTCAGACAATGCACCATTTGAAACAGAACTAGCATAGCAATTTTCTTGAAAAATTAAGCCTATCATTACCTCCCTCAGTTCATTCTCAGCTTGAAGATGCACTCGTTGCAGTTCTTCCTTCTGATGCTCCTTGAGAGTAGATTCCTTTTGATCATGGTCCTGCTGAATCCTACTAATCTGCAGAAATCAAAAGAATATCAAAAAAAAAATTTAATAAATGCACCATAATTAGTGTAGTTATAAATCCACAAAAATGAATTACAAAAGTGTATATGAAAATCAAACATTATAGAGTTTTATTATCAAGCAGTGAACAACTAGTATAATTATAAATGTAAAATCTACACAGAAATTACAGATATTTGGGCATAAAAGTATGGAACATCCGATTTTTCTTTTTGCTAAGCCGTGGAAGCAGCAAAATTGTTAGCATCTTTTATGGCTGTAATACTTTTTGTTAACATTTGATTTGACATGCATCTGTTGCAAAATGATGTAAAGGATTGACAAGAAGGTGCTGACGTAATGAACCTTTTCTTCCAGCAGAAGAGAAGTCATCTATTCTGGGAGGGGTCTTTGCATAAATGCTCTTAAGTTCTTCTCTTGATAATTAATTGAATAAATATTAAAAGAAATAGAAAAATTGAACCTTTATGTTGAATCTATTCACATGTAATTGAATTGCCCAACATGGTGAAAACTGGGGTTTATTTTCATCAATATGATGTCCATTAACAAGCACTGAAGAAGTCCATAAGGCAACCAACAATTTCTACCGAATCAAGACCAAATTAGCCTCCCAGAATCTGTTAACACCTTCTTAGAATCCATGCCATGTAGAAAATGAGAAAATCATAAGAATCATTAATAACAAAAACATAACATCAATAATACAGCAAGATGATGTACAGTCAGCAGAATAAATTTACCAATGAATCTAAAAGGAGCATAAGCTTCAAATTCACCAAAGTTTCTACGAAAATTAGCCAAATGATGCAAAAAAAAAAAAGCAAACGAGAAAGAAGGGAGTCTCAAGAAATTATCAAAAAGATACACATCGACAAATCATGCAAAAGTTGGGATGAGTTCCGCAAACTATTCAGTAGAGGAAAATAACTTGCTGGATTACTTTTTGGCACTCAGAAAGCCTGATTAGTGTCTATATGGAATAATAATCTAATATAATGAACAGATTCTATAGTTCAGAAGGTTCTCTTAAGGAGAAGAGTTTATCCAAAACACCGTTCTTTAAGGAGAAAGGAAAGAGTGGTGTGCAAGGGAAGGTTGCCTTTTAAGTGAGAGCTGTCATTCAAAAACAAACCAAGCATGAAACATTTTGTACATATGATTAGACATTATAGACAGAAATAATGCAGTTCACTTAAAACCATAAAATCATATTTTATCAAAAATCAGGAAAAAAAAATGATGTCTCTGCAGTAAAAACTTACAAGGAAGAACTTCCAAAAAAACCACCAGGTTATGTTCCCGAAATATCATGTTTATATAACACTGAACTATAGCATCATTGTACATACCAGTGTAGCATGTTCTTCTTTAATCCGCATAACATACTGATGAGCTTCTTGTTTATTTTCAGAAAGCTTTTCATCACATCTTCTCTCCATATCTTTTACGAGATTGTCTGCCTAAAATATCCAAAATTTGAAGAAATTACATCTGCAACATTAGGCATCAGCAAGAGTTTTACAATGGTAAAATGGAGCAAACCTTTTCTTTTTCAGCTTTAGCAATCTCAACCTTCTCCATCTCATACTTCCTTCGAATGTCATTAATAGCCTGCCAAATTCTTCATTTCACTTTAGAATAATGGTAAAGCAATAAGATATGAACACTCATTACTCACAACAATATGAATACCTGATCATTTCTCTGGGATAGCTCTTTCAGATGTTTGGATAACTCTAGTTGTTTGCCTTCAAGCATTGAATCATACTGTTTGCTTGCTTCAGTGAGTTTGGATTCACATGCAGCAAGTGATGCTTGGATCTGAAGCAAAAAAAATTCCAGGTCCAATTCAAAAGATCTGCTGAAACTTTTGAATGAGATGGAATCAATTAATTTAACAAGTATATAACCCATGATATTTGCTCTTTCAACTGCTTCTCCCTCTCTTCAGATTGTAAATGAAGCCGTTCCTTCTCATCTAGAGAATCACGAAGGTGATTGATATGATTCACCAGTGAATCAGCATGCTGCTCATGCCTAATGATCTCATTCTGGAATGCTTCTGTCTCTTGAGCCCTCTCTTGTAACAAAGAATGCACCTTGCCGTGAAGATCTTGATTCTCAGAGTCTAACTTTGCAACTTTCTGTTGAAGGACTTCCTGAAAGGTACAACAGATAGGATGAGATTGGTAAAATAGTATAGTTTATCTAGTAATGAGTAAAAGAAGCTACACAAACCATTTGGTTCTCAGTCAGAGAAGAAACTTCAGATAAATGCTTAACTTTCTCCTCTAATTCAGCAGTCAACTTATCTAAATCAGACTTTTTTGAAATAAGGGTTTCAGCTTCAGACTCCAATCTTCGAATTTTATCTTCTGCCATGTGACATTCATCTGCATGTTGTACCATAGCAATCTCCTGGGCTTTCTGGAGTTCTATAATTTTGTTCTTCAATTCTTCATTTTCCAACTTGAAGGCAACTTTTTCTGATGCAGTGAGTGACAATTGTCTATCTAGTTGATTGAATTTGTGTTGAGCAAACTTTCTACCCAAATCCTTCTCTTGCTGGACAAGTCCATAGCAGGTTTCAGATAAAGAGAACAACTCAAGAATCTGCTGTGAAATGCTCCTGCTCTGTTCATCCAATTCAGTTAGTGTAGTTGCCAAAACATGAACCATAGTTTCTAGCTTTGTGATCTCCTGACGAGACATGTCTATCTTCTGCGCAAAGTCTTCATTACTGCATTGAAGAGTATTTTTTTCATTTTCCAAGGTCTCTTGCATAGCTTTCATGGACTTGCAAATGTCTTCTTTCAACAATAATTCATGCTGGGCCTCTTGCAATTGGGAGTTCAGCATCTGTAACTGCACCTTATATTCTTCCAGAGTGAAATTTAACTGTTCAATAACAGCATCTACATGCAAAAGTCATAAAAAATGTTCCTTAATCATATTGAACTTTTAACTGAAGGTATCATTAAAAATTATGCAACCTCAGCCAAACTAACAAATCAAATTTATTCTTGGGGAGAGAAAGGAATAGAAACCCATTCATAGATCCCAACTTTAAGAAAGTGGGAAAGTTCCCACAACCACAGGATTCATCAAATATGATACCTTTATAAAGTAATTCTCCTCAAGATCCCACTTCTCACTCACATATCATAGCATATCTAAACCACCCTGAAATGATCATGCTGACCTACCCTTTATAACATGATGTGACCTTGACCAAAAAATAAAAATATGTATGCATATCTACACCTCTTTACTGGTACAGGATAAAGAAAGAAATTTACCTCTTTCTTTAATGCTACCATCTGCAGCTTCACATTGAAGTCTAAGATGTTCCTCAAGTTCCTTTTTCTCCTGTCTAAGTTCCAAAATCTCATGTTTGCCTGCCAAACATTGAAATGAGAAAGAGGTAATTCTCTGAATTAAAATGTCATTTTAATTAAATAAATTGAAAAAAAAAATAAATCTTAATTACAGACTGATATTTTATCATACATTACCACTGTTAATCAAAGTCTCTCCATACTCTAGTTTTGCAGATAAGCCATTTAAATGAGAGTTGAGATCATCAAAAGCTTTTGAATTATCAAAGATCTTTCCTTCGAAGAAAGTTTTGTCTTCTTCAGCTGCTAACAAAACATTAGCTCAATTAAATTTCACTTCTAGCAATACTGTATGAGGCTGACAATGGCATGCCCACAAATTAAAGAGTAAAGAGCACAAATATCACCTACAGATCATGAAAAGAATTTCAATCACAAGCTTTGAAGTTTACAGGCATTCTTGGAAAAATATGTGAAATAGAAACCAGAAATCTGAGGATACCTGTCCGAACCTGAGCAGCTAGATGCTGCAGAGTTTCAGTTAGCTGATCACACAATGTCTTGGTAGACAAGAGCTTTGAATCTAACCCCTTCCAAAGCTTTGAATCTTCTGTTTGCTTCACTTGAAGCTTTGCATTTTCATTGACTGCTTCTTGTAGTTTGGCCTCCAACAAATGTATTTGTTCTATTGACTTTTTCAACTTTGCATTCTTTGTCAGTTGCCAAATGTAAAGATCATGTATTAGATCATATCTAACGAATAAATTGCGGAAAAGTTTACTAGAATATGATCTATAACACATGTGAGTGGAAAGTACCAAAACGAGTTAAGAAACCATCAGATATTTCAGGAAAAAGATTTATAGTGAGAATAAAGAGGATAAGCTTATAACCATCAAGAATCACAGAAATAGAAGACTTCAAAATAGATCATAAGGTCTTCAAATATTGCTGTTAATGAAAGTTTTCTGGCTTGATATCAACCCAAGTTAACGGTGGTCAAGACCAGATCTTTATTATAAACGAAAGAACTAATAACAGTGTATGGTCATGCTTCAACAAAACACTAGATGACGTTGTCAACCACTCGTTCATATGTTGACAATTATACAAAATATACTCATTTATGATTTCACATGTTTTAACAAAGAAACTATTGTAAACTTTGCATGATGTTCATGAGCTCATATGCTACATGTTGAGCAAAACTAGGAGCCTTACGGCTAAATATATTAACATATGTAGAGGGTAAGAAATAGATCCACAAAAAAAAAGATAGTAAGGCTTCCGCACAGAATTCATGATTTGTACATGTTGATGTCAATGTGCTTTAGGGGTTGATTGCAAGCTACAGTTGTGTATCAAGGCACATTAATGAGGGTAATCATGTAACCAAATAAGTTACCACAAGGATATTGCTAAACAAGACCCAAAACTTATATAAAAAAAAAGGGCAGCCCGGTGCTACAAAGCTCCCGCATGCACGGGGTCCGGGGAAGGGTCGGATCAACAAACAAATCAAATATCATGGACCACTAAAAGTAGTCATATATCAGGCCATGGAGGTTATAATATCAATTCATTTAAATGCATACTCTGTAGGAACACAGACAACTTCGAAAATTTGAAACTCAGAGAACTTTGAAATTTTAAGGTAATTTGGACAGGCCAAAACAGGCAGAGGTTCAAAATATAGATAGATTGCGAAATCACAAGCATGTTTCTTCATTTTATCTCTAAAAGAAAAGAAAGTGATGCAACACAAAAGGTAGAGGTACAATTCCTATATGTAAACCAAGAAAGCAAGTCAAACAAACTTTGAAATCTAAGTTTTAGTAAAATTAGAAAGAGTTAAATTCAAGATGCAGGATAAAAAATAGGAAATTATGAACCTATATAAGCATAAATGTTCAAGAGAAAAATCATCAGGGAATTCAATAAAAGTAATCATAGACATATCTTTATTATAGCATGCTCAATAAAGAGGAGAATAATGAGAAATTCCAGAAAACTAATACAGCTTTACCGCCAATTCGAGATCTGTTTTCACTGAAGCTTGTTCTTTGACCAACTTCTCTGAAATAAAAAAACATAAACAACAAATTGCAACCATAGAACAGCATCCATATTCATACAAAAGCAATAAAAGTATACACATACCTGCTGTCAGCTTTAGATTAGCAAAGCTACCTAGTGAAACAGAATCTGAAGAAGCCCTCAGAATGGGCACGGGAGGATTCTTCACAGATCCAGCAAGGGATCCGCCCAAGGATCTGAGATGATCCAAACCCTTCATCCCAGCAAAGCCTAACTTCTGCATCATGATCCCTCCAAAACAAGAAGAATACCACTTTAATACCTAGAAAAAGATAGATACATGAGCTCCCTAAAACCGAAGCCTCAAACACAAGTTCACATACACGGTGATCAAAACCCTAGAACTTGTCTGTACAGAGAAAATGCAAATAATCAAAGATGTCCATACCTGAAACCAGATGGACTAAAGCACAAATCGATAGGAAATTCCTTCTAAATCTGAGGTTTAAAATTCAGGAACCGATCGAAAATCAAGAAATAGACAGCACAGCGTCTGGATTATACGGAAGCGATTAACAGAAATGGTGAAAAAAATCACCTAGGGAGCTCCCAACATCAAATTCAGAAAATCCAAGATCATTGTCTCTGAAACCCTAGCTCCACCAGAAAGAATCTAGGGCTTGATGAAGAGAAAAGTCTCTCAATCAAGCTCTACTCACCAAAACCGAGATGCCGCCGGCCTGGTTCGCTCTGAAGATTCACGAGATGAATCGGTGAAGAAAGCGCGGCTTCTCCGGCGAGGATTCTCTGGAGTAAGGCCTCTCAAAACCCTCGAAACGAGCTCCCGATGCCCTCCGTCGTCGTCGCCAGCGAACTGACGAAATGACCGTTTGAATCAAGGCGCCAATGATCCCAATTTATAGAATCTAGATTGAAAATTACGAAAATGACCCTACAGAAAAAACTAAAGAAATCAATTTAGCATGATTTTTCAATTTAGGAAGTTATGTTTCTAAAGAAAAATAATGATGAATGGATCAGTTAAATAATATATAAATCTATAATTATCGAAAATAAATCATATTTATAAATTTATTATAGTAAATCAATATAATAAATAACAATTATATCATTTTGGTTCTAAATTAAGGAATTTGTTTATATATATTGCTCTTTTTGAAGTAAACTTACTAGTGGTGATTGTTCACCAACTTGAGTGAGTTGGCCGCAACTCAGAACTCAACTTAGATTCATCTTAGCAAGCCAATTGAGCCTAAATGAACTGAGCCAAAACTATGCTCCTGAGTTTAGGTGGATTTTTAATTCTTTAATTTTAATACAGATAAAAGAAACAAAATAACTAATATAAATATTAGAATTAATCATATCAAAATATAAAAAATGACATAACTAATATTTTTTTATGTAGAATCTCTACAAGACTACATCTAACCTATTTTATGGTTATAAGATAAGTTTTATTCAAACAAGATAACTTTTATCTTATCAAGGCCCTAGAGCAATATATGAAGGACCTCACACAAGTGCTGAATTGTGCAAGAGCTACCTTCTCTAGATATCTGGGGGTACCGTTATCTAGGGGATGGTTGAGAAGGGAAGATTGGAATGTCCTTATAGAGAGGATCAAGGACAAGCTGGGGTCCTGGAAGGGGAAGTTATTATCCTTGGGTGGGACCCAAGGAGGAGGGGGGAGGAAGACTCACACTGTTGAATTCAGTTATATCCACAATTCCAATTCATTGGATGACGACCTACCTTCTCCCAAAATGGGTCATCCAAAAAATTGACTCAATAAGGAAAGAGTTCCTATGGAGGAGAGTGGACAAAAAAACGAGTTATCACCTCGTCGAATGGGACAGATTATACAGGCCTAAAGAAAATGGTGGATGGGGAATTCCGAATCTACGAATATTCAATGAAGCCCTACTGGGGAAGTTTTGGTGGAGGATCCTCACGGGTAGTGCGAGAATCTGCCAAAAAATTTTCCAACATAAGAGGGTATATTGACCCCCACAAGATGGCTTCGGGGAGTGCAACCTCCAATAATGGTGAATATGCGGGCCAAACCGGGGACGGGTGATGCTATGAACCTCTAGATGGATAATTGGTGGGAGGGACTTTCATTATGCAACATCTACCCGGGTCTGTATGAATTATCCATCAAACATCACCTCACCATCTAGGAAGCAAGGCTTACACTACATAGAGGCAAACCGATCCTGAAGCTGGGGCCCCTTAATGACAAGGAATATGAAGGGTTTGAGCTAATAAAGCATGCAATCTTGAAGCGCAGCTCAGCCCCCTCCGCGACTGATATATGGGAGTGGAAACTCACATCAAATAGAGTATTCACACTGAAGTCATTGTACAACTTCAGAATTGACGGAGGGATTCAGAGCGACCTAAGGACCAGGTTTTGGAAACAACCCTGCCCCCTAAAGGTTAAACTATTCGCATGGCTGGCAAAAGAAGACCGAATCCTCACCCTTGATAACTTGCACAAACGAAGTTGGAGAGGGGAGCTCACTAGATGCTACCTGTGCGAGACGAATGATGAACCAGTGGCTCACTTGCTAAGCTCATGCTCCTTCTTGGTGCAAATATGGAACCATTTCGGGAATCTGTTTGGCATGCGAACAGGCGGAGTCAGTATGCATGCCCTTCGGGCAACCATGGTAGCCTTCCTCGGGGTGGACAAAACCCTTAGAGAAGGCTAAGGTCTTACAGTTATCAATGGCAGAACTAGAAGCAAAATTAAGGAGGTATTGAGTTCAACTTAAAAAATAAATATATAAATATTAAATAATTTATATTAATTCAAATTTAAGATAACTTGTTTATACTATTTTTTTTTAAAAAAAATAACAAGTTTTATTTTCTTTTTAATTCTTTGGGTACAGATCTAATTTCCATCCATGGTTTATTGGAGGAATGTCTATAAAAAATATAGGGTTAATTTTTTTTAACCCACCTGAACTAAGTTGCTTTTTCGATCCGGCACCCCAACTTTTTTAAGTCTCTCAAAAAGCCTGAACTTTTTTTAAGTTTCAAATCGACACCTCCGTCAACCCCCATGCGACGGACGTGAGGTTAAGTCGCTAATATGTTTATTAATTGAGTTAATTTTTAGTTTATTGAATTAATTAAACTTTAATCAAAAAATAATTTTTAAAAAATTAAAATTTAATTAACTTCTCCTTCGTCCTCGTTGGAACTCTTCTTTTATCTCCGGCTCTGGCGCTATGCTCCGCCACCTACAACGCCGCCTCCTTCGCCCCATAACCTCTGTTTTCCATCGCCTCTACTCCTTCTCTCCCGGCTCACGCCGCCATCGCGCTCTGCTGGCGACGTGCCCTCTCCGAATCCCCCTTCGATCTCCAACCTCTGGATCACCAGCATCAGCTCCCCAACCTCCCCTTCCCCTCCCCTATCCCCCCTGCTCTCCCACCCAGAGCTCTGGCTCATCCTTATCCAGCACCCTCTTATTCGGATACTTCCTCTTCTTCATCCTCAGGAAGACCAACGAGCAGTGACAACTCTCCATCTCCTAAAATCAGCAATACCAATCAGCAATATGATAGTTAGCGAAGTTTAGCATGAAAAGAAAAACGCATAACCAAAAAAACTCAATCAAACACATTGAATTTGATCTGATAATACAATGATCAAACCTTAGAGCAGAGAAACTGGAATAGAATAGACACAACATAGTAGTCATATTCTGATCATTCCCTCACAAAACTCACAAACCTCAAACGCGCCAGCAAAACAAAACCCTAAAGATCCAAATGATGGCACAACAGACACCAATTCAAGAAAAACCAACCTTCACCGAAACCCTAATCTCAACCTTGAATCATTAAAAAAAATTACGAAAAGCTAAATCTAGCTGAAGAACAGCAAGAAACATGGGGGATAGGGGATGGGGAGGGGAGGCTGCGGAGCGTAAGCTGGTAATCCAGAGGTTGGAGATCGGAGGGGTTTTAGCATGTCGGCGAGCGAGCCCTAGAGGTAAGTAAATGGATTCCGGGCACGATGCGTGCTGGAGGATAGAGAGTACGCCGGCGAGCGAGCCCCGGAGGTAAGCCGCGTCCAGTGTCATCACGATGTGCACCGTCGGGGCAGCGGCGCAGCTCCTGCCATTCCGGAACGCCGGGGCCTCTGGGAAAGAAGAGAGCTCAAGGCGGTGAGCATCCCCGGCGGTGACCAGAAGCACGACCGGGAGATAACGAGTAGCATTGGGAGTGGGGATGTGGGCGTGGGACGGGACGCAGCCGCGGAGCCGAGGAGATGGGTTGAATGATAATAATAATCAATTAGGTTTAAGGTTAATGTTAAAATATAATTAGTTTGAAGCTAATTACTAAATTAATGACTTAACCTGACGTCCGTCGGCTTGGGGGTGACAGAGGTGCCGATTTGAAACTTAAAAAAAGTTCAGGCTTTTTGAGAGACTTAAAAAAATTGGGGTGCCGGATCGAAAAAGCAACTTAGTTCGGGTGGGTTAAAAAAAATTAACCCAAAAATATATATAGAAATCAGAATAAAAAAATTATGATATTGGAATTAAGTTAAAATAATAAAAAAATCACTGAGATACGAGATGAAAAGAAAAATATTTATTGAGAATATACAGCAAAATTTAAATTTTATAAGTGGTATCTATACTAATTTTAAAAAACAAATTATGATTATTGGGGAGTTGAACCCAAGTCTCCATAGAAACAATATGGATTTCTAACCACTAGACTTCAACAATATTTTATTTTGAAATATAGAAATAAAATTACAAACTTGTAACAACAACTTCATGGAGGTAGAGGAATCACCTAGAGCATTTCGGGTGAAAGAAATAGACGATGTTTTTAGGATAAACAACGCGTTTTCTTAAAAATTATCCACAATATTTATTTCCTCGTGATCTCTTGGTTGGATACAGCTCCATCGGCTAAGAGGTTCAAGTTGGGGGTGGCAGGGAACTTGGTAAAGTGTAGCCTCGAATTCACTTTGGATACGCCAAGAAGGGCTGATGAGGGCGGTGACGCGTTTGAGGACGAATCACCATAGGCCCAGGGTAATGCATAAGAAAGCATGTAGAGGTATGACAATGAGGCAAAAGGAGGTTGTTGCGCTATGGAAGCTTGTAATAGAGGAGATGAAATAAAGAGGAGAAAATGAACAAAAACAGGAGATAACACACAAGATTTTACGTGGAAAACCCTACAAATCAAGGGAAAAGCCATGGGGCACCGGCAAGCAAAAGATTTCACTAAATCGGAAAAGAGAAACACACAAAATCTCAAGTTGATGCCCTAATTTGAGATTAAACCTTTTACAAGAAGAAGATCTAATTAAGAAGACATAAATATGAGCACATATACTCAGACAATTGAACTCCCAATAAAACTACAAAGTTTCACTTGACTTCTTCTTCACTAGAGAAAACTCTCTCTTCTACTTCTTCTTCTTCCCAAGTTGGAGCTTGCTGAGCACTAAAAAAACTCAAAGCCTCCTTTTTTTCTCCCAAAAATCACATTTCTTCTATAAGGTGCCTTTTCATTTAAGTGACATGACCTTGCTTGTCTTGCTTGCCATACTTTGATAATCCCAAGGCCCTTTACCTTGGAATTAGTTCCACGCCCTCTTCAGAGATGTCTCGATCCTTGGATCTCGGACCTCATCTCACAACCTCAGATCTCAGATCTCTAGTCTTGGCTTCAGCTCACTTGGTACATGACCCTTCTTGGCTTGAACTCTTCTCTGCCTTAACACTTCTCAACCTCAATTCTTCACAACCTCGGGCCTCGGATCTCTATGACCTCGGACCTCTGTTCTCTTTCAACCTCGGTTTCTCCAGACCTTGGGTCTACAGACCTAGGTCTTCATAGCCTTGGTTCTCTATGACCTCGGGTCTCCTGATCTCGGGTCTTCACAGCCTAGGTTCTACATGACCTCAGGTCTCCAAACCTTGGATTTTCACAGCCATCGGCTTCTGCACTTCAGTTGTTACGGACATCATCCCCAACAGAGGCAACACGTTATGCAGGAGAGAATACTTATATGAATAATGTATTTTACTTCTTGCTACATGAGCAATGTAATGAACTCCCTTTTATCTAATTAATTAGTTATGTGGTCTATCCACTTATTAAAAAAAAAACTCAACTCTTTTAATACATTATTATATGTAACAAATAGTTATGATATTTTTCAGGGGGTGTATGAAAAAAATCTGTACGGTATATAGCCGTTACTTCCGTACATAAACCGTTTCCAACTGCCTTCTTTATAACTAAGCATTCAGAAGCGAAACCTTCTATTTAAACCATCTACCACAATCTCCAGAAGCGAAACCCATTCCAGAGAAAAGAGAAGCAGATGGTGGGATTCCGAGATCCATGCCCCTGCTGCGGCAACACGAAGCGCGTCCTCTCCTCGCTCAATCGCTGGAGTTCTTGTCCCATCCCCAGCGCGGCATTGCCACCGCCCAGCAAGATCCAGAGAACCAGCTCCAACCCCTTCCCCTTCACCTGCATCCGCCCCACGGACGCCGACTATCGCCTCGATGTCAGCCCCTCCCCGACACCCCTCACCCCTCTGCTGGCAGATCCGGCGACACCCCCACCGAGTTCTTGCTCGGATCGTCCCGTCTATCCGACTACGCACGGCACGATGACGGAGACTCTCTTATCGAGCTCCTTCGTCCGTGCGATTGGCGATCGGCCGGGGATTAGCGTTGCCAACGCTCCAGCTATTCAGCAGGGTTCTTGTTCGGATCCTCCAGCGGATCCGATAAGCCCCCCCACCAAGAAGACGGATGTTCCCGTTCTGGATCCATACCCGCATCCGGATCCAGTCCTCGCGCCAGTGCCCGAGATGAAGGAAGTGAAGGAAAGAAAGGTTCATTTCTTCATCGTTTCACACCTCCGTACTGTCGTTTCCATGATTTATTTATTTATTTATGAATGAGAAACCCGTTAATATTCTGAATGAGAAACGATTTGTGCTATTGTTTTTCTTTCTTATTTATTATCATAACACTGTTTTTTGTTTTCTTTTTGGAAGTCGGAAAATGAAACTAAAGCAGTGAGTGTGCAAGAAGAGAGGGAAGGAGAAGTGAGGATTTCTTTTCGTTGCAAGTGCAGTTCCTCCTGTGAAGTGGTTTTCAGATGTAAAAAATCTTCCCATCTCCCATCTAGGAAGTTGCAGATTCAGTTGTAATAAATCTTAGTTGAGTTTGAGTTTTGGCTTTTTTTAAAAAAAAAAAATTCAAGCAAGCCAACAGCTGAAGTTGTCTTTTCTATTTGTTTAGTAAGTGAGGATTTCTTTTTGTTGCAAGTGTAGTTCCTCCTGTGAAGTGGTTTTCAAATGTAAAAAATCTTCCCATCTCCCATCTAGGAAGTTTTAGATTCAGTTGTAATGAATACTAAGTTGAGTTTGAGTTTTGGCTTCTTTATTCAAGCAAGCCAACAGCTGAAGTTGTCTTTTTTCTATTTGTTTAGTAAGTCGTGGTACTTCTTTGTTATATTGAGAAGAATATAATCATTGTGTTTTGTTTAATTTTAATTTTGAATTTATTTTTTATAAAAATCAGAATAAAAAGAAAGAGACAAGAATTCAGAATAGGAAAAAGAGAATTGTATGGTAAGGGATAAATGAAGATAATTTTTTGAATTATTTAGAAGTTATTTCATTGAATCACTATTGAAAGGTGTGTATGAATTGAGAGAAATATGGCAAAGAGAAAATAAAGAAAATAAAATAGAAAAGTAATTTAAAGGATTATTAAAAAAGTTTAGATAATATATATAGATATATATATTTATTTATAATTAACTTAAAAATTGAATTTATGAAGATTCTCTAGAATTTGTAGTTGTCAGAGCGATTCCCATTACCCGTTTCCCGATCGTGTTGGTTTCCTAAATACGTTTCTCAAGATGTGAAAAACGGCTACGAAGAGGATGGCGCACGTGCGACGCCCAAGAGAAGGGCTAGCACTCGCAGGAGATCATCAAGCTCTCTTTCTGTCTCCGTCCCCTTTCAACCAAGAAGAACAGGGAATCGAAACCCTAGAGCCTCCTTCCCCTTTCTCTACCCGCCCCAGAACCATCTCATTGAATCCCAAGAACCTCGAGTCAATCCCTGATCCTTTATGGGTGCTAGCCGGCGCAGTGGCTGAAGGAGATTCGGAGAGTTGGGGTTTAGTTTTAGGGCTTGGTTTGGTGGATGGTAATGGGGGCCACGGGTTCGAAGTTGGAGAAAGCCCTCGGTGACCAGTTTCCAGAAGGAGAACGCTATTTCGGACTTGAGAATTTCGGCAACACCTGCTACTGCAATAGCGTCCTCCAGGTCCTTTCACCCCTCTCATTCTTCGCTAGAATTGTGAGAAATTTAGAGTTTTTGTGTTTTCTCTCTTTGATTTGGTTTTCTCTAACGCAAAGAATCAATTTTTAGGATGCTTATATTATAGGTTCCCGATCATGTCCAATATTGTGGAATTCTTGTAGTTTTCATTGCTATTGCTTGATTAATGTGGAAAATTTTAGAATTACGGGACATGTTGCAACTAAACTTTTTCATCTGTAATAGAGGATCTGTTAGATTTGGAAATTGATGTTGCCTGTGTGTTTGTTAGCTTCAGAGGGCCTTCTTGGATTTTTTCCCGTGTACTGGTAGAGAGCTTTTTTTGGGTTTTACCACTTATGGTTTTCCTTTGTAAGAAGATGACGGCCGTGGAGAACATGCAGACATGGTTGGTTGATTCAGGTGTTTTCTGAATTTTGTTGGCTCTTTTAGGATTCTTGACTGACCTTAGCATTTTTATAGTCGTTTTGATATGATTTATCTATCTAAAGTTCAAGTTTCTTGATAGTTGTCAACCCCATACTGAGGAAATGGGAAGTTTTGTATTCACAAGGTTGTAGAGGTGCAAGAACATCAACCCTGAAACATGGCTAATGCATTTCTTTATTGCCCTCTAACTCCAAGATTGTTCCCTTTACTGCTTGTAACAATAGATACTTTTAGCTTTGTCTAAAGCTCCTCCTGGTTTGGTTTCATTGACTTTTGTGATGTCCCTGCTAAGTTCTGGATTATTATGTAAACATTTGATTTTCCCAGCTGGTTCTTACTGGTTTCTACTCGATAATTTGTCCTGTTGTAGACGTGTAGTTCCCTAGATTTCTAGTGTTTTAATTTTTTACCCCAAAACCTCTGGTTTACAAATGCAATTTTAGTGAATATGTAAATAAAATTTTATGCCAAAACCTTGATTACTTGAAACTCTTATTCAATCATTTTTCACTACCCCATTTTGGGGCAATGTTGGCAAGGTGTTTTGTTATGGTTCCTTTTTGTATAGTTCTCTTTTTAAGCATATTTATGCTTTTATTTTAGTTTAGGAGGGATTTATTCTGAGTGATGCCCTCTTGTATACCAAATATTGAAATATCAACATAGTGAGCTTTATGAAAATAAGACTGAGGGAAATGTGACACTTATCTATCTGTATCTACAAATATCACTAGCCAAAAGGCTTTCCCTTACTTTGAAGGAAAAGTTGAGAAAATTAGCTATTAGGCCTCATCCAAAATAGTATGTTGTTCTGCCAAAAGATTTACAATCCTTCGTGTTTTTTCGACCATTCTTATCTTTGGACTCTAACTATGTGCATATGTCAAAGAACCACTTTTTTGTTGGTTTTCATGTAATCTTCTTCATAAGTTCAATTCTGTTATGCCACTTCTAGGAGTTTGTGTTAAGAAAAAGTTGGCCACATAGCAGAATTAACGACCGACTTACATGTTTTCATCTTGCAATAAATGTTTGCTTGTTCTTGTCATTAATCCAATCAACTTTATGAGATTTATTGTGTTGCACCACTTCTAGCATTTGATTTTAGGTATTTCAGCTAAGAAAAACTCTGCCACATTTGTACATTACCAGCACTAATGGTCAGGTTCCTTGACTTGTCACTTGCATGGGGGTTAAGTAGCTATGGCCTTTGTGATTGTTGAACATTGTTCAACCACCAAAGAGAATTGCTCTAAAATTAGAAGCTTCCCTTTCAAGATTTTTGCAGCTTCAACATTGATACTTGGAAATGGGCAAAACATTAGAAGTTTTTGGGGTAACTTAATCAATTTTAATTTCAAACTTTGATTCTTCCCTGAATTAATGAACTGTCACAACTGTTAATTTCTCCATGACTTAATGTTAACTCCATTCTTTCATCTTGTAAGTCAGGAGGTCTTTCATTAAATAAACCTGCTGTCTCAAATCATGCAGGTGCTCAAAATTCTTCTTGCATTTTCCTATTGTGTGACTCCCTATTCATGTATAAGAGGAAGTAAATACAAGCTCATATCAGTTGGGTTGGGGCATTTGAGTAACTTTGCTTTCTTATGCCCTTTCATATCTATGAATATTATCATACCTACTATTTCAAAAGACATCTTCACATAGAGATATGTGAAATTCCTCAGTTTGAAGTTTGACCTATGGTAATGCGTGCCAAGTTAATACTAGCACAGAGTGACCTGCCTCCTGATATTTTAGTAGAAATTTGCAACCTGCTCATTGAAGATGTAATTTAATTTACCTGTCCTTGGGAAGTTGTAGCTCTATATTTCTAGTCTTCTAAATGTTTTGATGTGATTAGACTTGTAAGTAATTGTAACTCATTTTGTCACTGATATTATGGGTTTTTTATTTGGACATGCCAGGCACTTTATTTCTGCATACCTTTTCGAGAACAATTACTCGAATATTATTCAAATAATAAGAACCTGGGTGATGCTGAGGAGAACCTATTGACATGTTTGGCAGATCTGTTCACACAGGTAAAAGCACTATTTGCTAACTTTTGGGAATGGTCACAGCATTTAAAAGACATTGCCTTCCTCCTATAACTGATTCTTTCTGACTTAGTTATTTTTTTATTTTTTATTTTTTCTGTTCGTCCAAATGCGACATTTAAGAGGTAACTATTGGTTATATTTTATGATTGTGTGAGAAAATGCCCCTTTTACTTTATTATCAACATTCAATATTAACTTTTGGCTGGCATGATGCCAGCAGCTACATGTTAACTTTATCTGGAGGTAACTCATTAGTATGATTGAACATATGAATTTCTATATCTTTCCCGTTGAACTTATGAATTTCTCTGTTATGAATAATATTGACTCAGATTTTAGTTAAGAGGTTCAACCAGTTCTTCTCTTAGGCATGGTCCTTAAAGTAAATTCTTTTAATTCAACATTTTTTATGTCCGGCTCAGTTGTGATGGTGATACCTATATCTGACCATTTGTTGTTAGTAGACATAATCTTGTTAACAGCATAAGTGAGTAATAGAAAAACCTTATCATTTCTTTTTGTTATATGCACAATATTGGCAACTGCTCACTGGTTGTGCTTTCTGCCAAATCTAATAACACAAACCATACCAAATGGTGGTTCTTTCCTTGGAATCCAGATATTTTATCATTTGTGTCCGGCTATCTGATCGTTGTATACTACATGCTATATGCTAGGACTGCAAAGACCATTTTTATTCATGCTGATAATATTAGTTTCATGTCCTCATTGACACTGACCATTAAATTTGTGGAATCTATTTGTTTAATATACAAGTAACTGTGCTTTGTGGTAGTATATGTGCCCTTTACAATTAGGTTATTGTCAAAA
Organism: Dioscorea zingiberensis; assembly: GCA_026586065.1. Classification (NCBI taxonomy): domain Eukaryota; kingdom Viridiplantae; phylum Streptophyta; class Magnoliopsida; order Dioscoreales; family Dioscoreaceae; genus Dioscorea; species Dioscorea zingiberensis. The sequence goes on along the minus strand of CM048821.1, from coordinate 21,404,000 downwards.
TGCTTTGCTATGTATCTGATGTGGAGTTGCAGTGGCCTATCTTTGGTATGGCTTCCTATAATTTTACTCGATCTTGGTTTGTGTTTCCAATAAAAGTGTTTGCTTGATATTTTCAAGATCATATGGTGTAGGCATTAATTATGTGAAATTCTATGCAGGTCACTTCTCAGAAGAAGAAAACTGGTAGCATTGCTCCTAAACGTTTTGTACAGAGAGTGAAAAAACAAAATGAGCTTTTCCGAAGTTATATGCATCAGGTAATTGAACCCCGATCTGTTTTTTCATTAGTAGTTGGCTAATTTTGGTGTGTACTAGCACCCTTTAAAGCATGTCTGCTACTTGTGTATGTTCTGGTCATGCTTTGATCTTTTCCTGATTGTGCTGCTTCGTGTGACATTCCTAGGTATCACTGGTTTGCTATCCTACTATCTATGTACTGGATACTGTTATCACTTCCATTAACATTTTTTTTCTGTGATTGAATCCATGAACTGATTAAAACCTTTTGTTGATTTACCTACTGCCATCTTTATTCATTTGTGATGTTCCAAACAACAGAGATCAGGATTTTAGAGTTCTTTGAGAAGAAAAGAGGTTAAGAGAGCTCTCTTCTAAAATTTAAGTGTAATTTTTTCTCTGTTACCAACAACCAATAATTTATTGTGTTTGTTCACCTTTGACCAGTTCTTTTTATATTCACTAATATAATAAGGTCCGCCAAATTATTTGTTTTCCTTTTTTGAGAAATCAGATGATCTTACGATTCATGATCCACCCAAGATAGCAACATTTTAGCAGTCCTGATTCGATTTTCATAGTGACAACATTGCCCATAGTTACATATACAAAGCTGAGAGTTTGAATATTAATAATTCCTTCTTCACCAGTATTTTTATTTTAATTTAGAAATTTCTTGTATGTAATCTGTATATGTGAATACATAGCTTGCGTTCTCCCTTTTAAGCATTGATATGCTTTTAGAAAACAATGGGTGAAATTTCTTGAAGTCAGGATGCTTAAGTCTTCACATGAATACATAATTTGCGTTTAATGTTCTTTTAGAAAACAATGGTTGAAATTACTTAAAAGCCAGGACGATAAATCTTCTCTTGTTTCTTTTCTAGCAAGTTCATTGATTAGTCACTTTTAGCTTGCTGAAGGTTTACTATAACACTTGAGGAGTCCTGATTCGATTTTCTTAGTGACAACATCAACCTTATGAATATCAATAATTCCTTGTCCAATGCTATTTTGATTTTAATTTGATAATTTTCTTGTATGTAATCTGTAGAGCATAGTTTGGGTTCTCCCCTCTAGGAATTTTTGTGCTTTTAGAAAACAAAGGGTGAAATTTCTTGTAGTCAGGATGTTTAAGTCTTCTCATGCATATGAATACATATTTGTATTCTACCTTATAGGCATTAAAGTGCTTTTAGAAACAACGGTGAAATTACTTGAAGCCAGGAGTAAATGTCTTCTCTTGGTTCTTTTCTAACAAGCTCATTGATTAGTCAGTTTTTAGCTTGCTAAAGGTTTACTATTTTGATTGATGTAAAGTATATCTTGTGCTTTTCTTTTTCAGATTGTTAAATACTTAACATGGATGATCTATTTGACCATTTGTATTATTATTTACTAGATAAGCTTTTCTAGAGACTAACTTTTACAAAGTGTTATTCTAAAAAAGCTTAACAAAGAATTGGTCTTAGTATGTTTGAACTATTCTTATTATCATAAGTGTTCTAGTGTCGGACCTGCCAAAACAAAGATTGTCTTGATCGATGTAAGGGTGTGCTAGGTATGGAGTGTGAGAAATCAATTCCCCTTTGAATTGTTCTGTATTCTATTCTTAATTTATAGACATAGAGTATGGCAAGTATAGATAATTACAAATAATCATTCTGAACTAGGTAGTCTACTAAATCAAAATATTCAATCAAGGATCTTGATCGAAAAAAGATATGGCTTGAATTGGAATGATAGTGACAATCACTTGATTGTTAATTAGCACTTGTGAGTGATTACAACGTCAATAGCAATTGCGAAATATACATGAGGTGATCCAACACTTGCCAAATATAGATGAGGTGGTCCTTATCCTAACACCCCTCAAGATTAAGTGGGTTGCTGGCACACATTAAGCTTGTCTCTAAGCATCAAGAACCTTCGAACAAGAAGTGTTTTGGTAAAGAAATCAATAAGTTGAGAAGAGCTAGGCATGTGACAAACTCGAAGTGCTCTTTTAGATACAATGTCATGAATAAAGTGAAGGTTCATCGCAATATGCTTACTGCGGTGATAGGAGATCGGTTTTTAGCCAAATGTAAAGTACTCACATTGTCACAATAGAGAACCGGAGAGATGGAAGGTTTGAAGTTCATGAAGCAGAGCAAATGAAGAAACCACAAAGCTTCTAAAGTCAGAAAGGCTAGTGTATGATATTTAGCCTCCGTTGATGACCGTGAAACAACTTGTTTCTTAGCAACACATGAGAGTAGGTTGGGCCCAAGTAAACAACAAAACCAGAAATAGAGCATCCGTCATCAAGGCATCGAACCCAATCAGAATCCGAGAACCCACAAAGTGAGAGATAAGGAGACGGTCTAAACTGTGGGCTAAACTGAAGTGTGCCTTTAACGTATCAAAGAATACGCTTGACAGTGATAAGGTGAGAGGTTCGTGGAGCTTGCATATATTGACACACCTTGTTGACAGCATAAGAGAGGTCAAGCCTCGTCATAATAAGATACTGGAGGGAATAAGTTGCTGATATCCAGATATATCTTGAAGAAGGTCTCCATAGATAGCATGAAGATTGTTTGTGTCTAAAAAAATGTATATACATAAATATATATATGGATTGAAAATACTAGGTGCCAATATTTTGAAGGGTCAATAATGAAATATTTTCAAATGAAATATATTTTGAAATATCTTGAAATTAAAATACTTTGATGTGGCCTGATCCTGAGGCGAGAAGAGGACACAGATCCCGAGGCAGACAAAGGACACAGATCCCAAGGTGGGTTAAAGTCACAAGACCCAAGATAGCCCGAGAACACAAATTTCAAGGCGAACCCAAGATAACCCGAAAACACAGATCTCGAGGCAACCTCAAATTTTAAAATAGCCTGAGAATAAATATCTTGAGGTGATCTCCAAACCCAAGATAGCTCGAGAACACGTATCTCGAGGCGATCTCAAATTTCAAGATAGCCTGAGAACATAGATCTCGAGGTAATCTCAAATTCTAAGATAGCCCGAGAACATAGATCTCGAGGCAATCTTAAATTCTATGATAGCCCAAGAATACAAATCTCGAGACAATCTCAAAAATATAAATCCCAAGATAAGCTGAGAACATAAATCTCGAGAAAAAAATAATTAGTTAAAATTAAATCTAAATTTAAATTAAATTCAAATTTTTGATCGGTGACGATATTATCTTAGATTATCCCGTGATGATTAAAATTCAAATTCAAATTTTGACGAGATTATATCTATCTAGATTATCTCATGATGATTAAAATTCAAATTATACTTACTCTCATTATGATTCAAATTTTTGATCTTATCTAGATTCAAATTCAAATTTTTGAATCTTATCACATGGTTATCTTATGTTATGGGGTTATACCTAAATCTAGATTATGATCATTAAAATTCAAATCTTTGATTTTTAGGATCTCATGATGATTAAAATTAAAATTAAAATTTCAACCTTATCATCTAGGTTGTGAAAATCTATAAATAAAGGAGGGGAGACCTCTTGATGAGAGACTTTTTGGGTTGGGGGCCTAGAAAATCTATAAATAAAGGAGGGGAGACCTCTTGATGAGAGACTTTTTGAGTTGGGGGGTGGGGGAGGGGAGATCCCCTCCATGCTCTCCTCTCCTTGAAGCAAGAAGCCGTGCGGTCGGTCGAACAAGTAGACACGGGCCTGATGGCTTTGCCGAAGGATATAGGCTCGGGTTCGTCGATCGATTGTAATATTGCCGAAGGATGTCATCATGTTGTAGCCGCCTAGCCACCCGTGTGGGGCTATTACCGCCGCCGAGCCATCCTTGTGGGGCTATTGTCGCCGCCTAGCCATCCTTGTGGGGCTAATGTCACTGCCGATGCCTTGCTACCCAAAAGAAGAAGACCATGAACACTACCCCATGCGTGGAGGTGTTCATGGAGCCGTCGATCCTCGCCATTGCCGTCGATGCCTTGCTGCCCAAAAGAAGAAGACCATGAACACCATCTCATGCGTGGAGGTGTTCATGGAAATCGATCCACCGTATGCGCCGCCTACGATGCCTTAGCGCCCTTGAAAAGAAGACCATGAACACTACCCCATGTGTGGAGGTGTTCATGGAGCCGTCGATCTTCGCCATCGCCTCCAATACCTTGCTGCCCAAAAGAAGAGGACCATGAACACCACCCCATGCATGGAGGTGTTCATGGAGCCGTCGATCCTCACCATCACCGTCGTTAATAACGGAGCCACCCTTGTGGTCTTGCTCTCGTCGCCACCGCCAACAATGGAGCCGCCCTTGAGGTATTGCTCCCATCGCCTCCACTAATGACGGAGCTACCCGTGTGGTTTTGCTCCCGTCACCACCAGAGAAGAGAGAAAAAAAGAAGGGATTAAAAAAAAAAGAGAGAGAAGAGATGAAACGGAGAGAGGCCAAGAAAAAAAAGGGAGAGCAAAATAAATAAATAAATAAATAAATAAATAAATAAATAAATAGGTGAAAGAGGGAAAGAGAAGTGGAACAAAAAAAAAGGAAAAAAAGATGAAACAAGAAGGGCGACGAAACAAGATGAAAAAAATAAAAAAAAAAAAAGATGAATCAGGGGCGTCAAAACAAAAAAAAAAAAATAAAAAAAAAAGATGAATCCGGGACGTCAAAACAAAAATCAAAAAAAAAAAAAACAAAAAAAAAGAAAGAAATAGAAGAAAACGGGTGAACAGAAATAAAAAAAAATAGGAGAGAGAGATTTAATAAAAAAGAATCAAAGAGAGAAAATAAAAATAAATAAAATAAATAAAGAAAAGAGAAAAAAAGGATTTTTATTTTTTTTTTAAATCTCTCTATATATATGGACATATATCTATATGAAATAAAATAAAATAAAATAATGCACATATATCAAAGTCTTTTGCCAAATCTCAAAGCGTACATCTCGATGCAACGATGGAATACACATCTCGAAGCATTAATAAAATATATCATGAAGTGGCATATTTCGAGGTAGTAGTGGAACACTCATCTCGAGGTGGCTGATAAAACCTAAATCTCAAAGTGGCACATATCTCGATGTGACAAAGTAACACGCATGTCGGAGCTGCAGATATAAAATACAAATCTCAAAGTGGCACGCATCTCAATGCGATGATGGAACATGCATATTGAGGTGGATAATGAAATATTGATCTCAAAGTTACACGCATCTCGATGTGGCAATGGAACACGCATCTTGAAGCGGATTATGAAATACTAATCTTAAAACCGTATGCGCATCTCGATGCAACCGATGATGGACAAATCCTGAATTGGCGCAAATCTCGAAGCAGCAATGAGCACGCATCTTGAGATGACTAATAAATACAAATTTCAAAGCGACACATATCTCAGGACGGTGATGAAACACACAACTCGAGATGGCCAATAGGAATCTGAATCCTAAAGCGGCACAAATCTCAAAGTGGCGACGAAGCATGTGTTTGAGGCGACCAATGAAATGCAAATTCCAAAGTGGTGAAGCATACGTCCCCGTGAGGGCTTACCGCCATTTAAATAAATAAACAAATAAATAAATAATATGTATACACATCTATATGATGATATTTATACTTAACGAAAATTATGATTTACAAATAAATGAAATTATTTTTGTTCATTGCTTTTACTTGTACTTATGCCCTTAATTGGAGGTTCCCAAGACTCTGTCTGGGGTAATTAATAATAGAGGCTTTTCTCTATTAGGAACAAAAGAACCCGCAATATTAAAATAAAACAAATAAATAATCATTTGTGATTCGATATATACTTTGGTGTCTCTTCCACGTGAATCTGGCCTTGAGCGGTATTTTGATCCCACAAAGATGAGAACCGGGGACAATAGGTGAGTGGGCAGACTTGGAACCATCCATTCCAAATTTTTAAAGAAGCTCAATTGTTTATCTGGTTTGATTGAGAAATAAAGCTGTGGATGTATGATGGACTGCGTATGAGAAAATAATGGAGAGCCCTAAGATCTTTCATATCAAAATATTGAGTAAGATTTAATTTAATTAACAACCTAATAAAGTGAGTATCATTGCCAGTAATAATGATATCATCCACATGGACAAGGAGGAAATAAAAATAACCCTAGCATTTTTATAAATGAATAAGGAGGTGTCATAGGGTAGCTAGAGAACCCAAATAGACATATTTAAGAACTAAACTTACAATGTCATGCACGTGGGGCTTGCTTTAGGCCATAGAGTGCCTTATAAAGTTGGTAGATATGGTGAGGGTGAGAAATGTTCTTGAAGTCGGGTGGTTGAGAAATATAAACTGTCTCATGAAGACCGTCTTGAAGAAATGCATTCTTAACATCTAATTGCCAGAGATTCCACTGCAAAATTATAGCAAGAGAGAGAATGAGTCTAATAGAGCCCGGTTTGACCACGGGACTAAATGTCTCATTATAGTCCAAGTCATGTTGCAGAGTATACCCTTTTGCAACAAGGTGAGCCTTGTAGTGTTCAATACTTCTGTCGGTCTTAAGTTTGATTTTAAAGACCTACTTGCAACCAATAACATTGACACCTTTTGGATGAGAGAGAAGGAACCATCTCCTATTCTTAAGAAGGCTTCAATTTCTTCTTGCATAGCAGCTCGCCAAAGAGGATACTTTTTAGCAACAATGAATGATGTGGGCTCACGAGGAAGCATATGAGTGTAAGCAGTGAGGCATGCGGGCAAAGGATATCTTGAAGTAAAAAGCACCTTGGAATATCGGGTGTCATCTTGGGTCCTTGTCATCATGGGGTGTATACGAGAGAATAGCAAAATGGAAACATTGTTTAGAGATGGTGGGTCATCATTGGAAGACTTCGCTTACACACAGGTACATGTGTAATGGGTGGGCCGAGGCACCATGGCAGTTGAAGGTACAATAGCGAGGTCTGTGAGAGCCAAAGAATCTTGATTAAAAAGGCCGTGGAGGTTACAGTTAGGGCGATAGGTTATACTAAGATGGTGGATAGGTCTTTGGATGGGAATAGGCTTAACTCTAAGTTCTTTGGTAGCGGGCTTGAATGTTGGAGGAACACCGAAGAGAAAGGATGTCTCATTAAAGATCACGTAATAGAAATAAATATGCGACTAGTCATGTAGGCAAGACATTTGTATCCCTTTCTATCAACCTGATAGCCAAGATAGATGCATTATTTACTCTTATATGATAGCTTTTGTCGGCCAAATGGAGAGGTATGGATAACATGTATAACCGAATGCCCTTGGTGAGGAATAATCAAGCGGTGATTAAAATACAAGTTCATATGGGCTGCGCATAGCAATGAGAGGAACTTGATAGTTTGTTGATCAAATAGACGATTGTAGAGAAAGCATATGTCCAATATTCATGAGGAGCATGGGTATAAGCCATAAGAGTCCCATCTTTGTGATATGCCTATGCTTTCGCTCAACAATCCCATTTTGTTGGGGTGTACCTAGGTAAGACAACTTCTGAAAAATACCACAGGAGTGAAAATAATTCAAAGGAAATAAATTCACCGCCTCCACTAGTTTAGATTAGTTTAATATAAGCATTAAATAAGTTCTCTACTAGTGTAATAAAGTGTTCTAAATGAATTGCTACTTCTGATTTTTGGTGTAAGAGAAACAACCAAGTGAAACGAGAGAACTCATCAACAATTACCATATAAAAGCGAAGCCCATCAGTTTAGATTAGTTTAATATAAGCATTAAATAAATTCTCTAGTAGTGTAATAAGGTGTTCTATATGAATTGCTACTTTTGATTTTTGGTGTATGAGAAACAACCAAGTGAAACGAGAGAACTCATCAACAATTACCATATAAGAGTGAAGCCCATTAGCAAAAATTGTGGGAGCCGGGCCCCAAATATCACAATGAATAGTAGCTAAAACTTCGTTGCATAAGTAGTCCATTGTTGAATGACAATTTAGATTTGTTTTACCAAAGCTGACAACTTTCGGAGAAATGGTTCTGAGACTTATAATCAATAGAAAATTGCAACTTATTAGATAACAAATTAAGCACTTTATTTGATAGATGACCAAGGCGAGCATGCTACAAATCCAGAGAGTGCTTATGTGTGGGAAAACTATTTATTGGAGGATCCATCACGTTATGTTAAGGACACAGTGGATAAAGTTCGGAGTGACATATGCCTTCAAGAAGTGGTGTCCCCGTCTTTTGATCCTTTACAACAAAACTGGATAAGTGAAATATAAAATAACAATCATTGTCATGTTTAAATTGTGATACAAAGAAAAGGTTTTTCTTCATATGAGGCACAAGTAAGACACGATCCACCATCGAGAAAAGGTACACGACCAACATGAGATATTGATAAATCATGGCTATTACCAACCATAACGGTGTCAGTTCCACTACAGGGATGCATATCTTGTAGAGCGGATGCATTAAAAATCATATGGTTGCTTGCTCTTGTATTTGAGTATCATACCGGATTAACTTGATCATTCAGGTGTATGGCAACAAACAAATGGATATGAGGAGATGTGTCATCTTCTTGAGTAAGGCGAACATCAGCTTTGTGGTTGGGAAAGCCACATTTAAAACAAGTGATGCAAGATGAGGATTGCCCACGATCCACGCACTCACGCTTGCTATGGTCACCGCGACCTCGTTTCATGGACGAACCACTAACAGGAGGGTGCACTAGTTGCACCATGGAAGGAAGAGACGTGGTGCCCCCTTTTCCCGCGAGCATGCCCACGGCCAAACCCCAGCTACGGGCAATTCCACAACCAAAATAAAATGCAACAGATGACTCATGTGCAGTCTTAGTATGAGTAAGTCATAATTCATAGTCAAGAAGGGATATCACCTAATTAACCAAAGGAAGATCACGTGTGACATCACTAGTTGCAATGATTGGATCAAATTCTGATCCAACACCATGAAGGAGCCACATGACGAGGTCGGCATCATCTACATGCTTGCCAGAACTAGCCAACATCATTGCTAATGACTTGGCATGCTGAACATTTTCAACGATGCTCTTTATCCCTTTAGAAAGATTTTGAAGTTTAGCTTTCATCTGCGGAATTCAAGCACGTGAATGTTTCCCATAAAACTGCTCAAGGACGACCCAGACATCACGAGTTGATTCACCATCAACGAGCTGAAGAATGGACTTTGAAATGGAGTTAGTGAGACACGCCATAACCAACTGATCAAGATGTACCCATTTGGCATAGTTAGGTTCAGTATCGACAAGAAAGGACAGATCACCAGTCACAATCCCAAGTAGACTGTGACTGCATAATACAAGCAAAACTTGCATTCGCCATAGGAGATAGTTGGTGGGAAGAAGTTTCACAGCAACATCTTGAGAAATGGATTTGACACTAGGTAAAGTAGAAGCAGGTTCAGTGTTGATGGAGATAGAAGAGGTTGATTAAGCCATTGCAGGGAATGAAAAAAATAAAAAAACAAGGCAGGATCAAATTAGGCTGATACCATGCAAGAAATCAATTCCCCTTTGAATTGTTCTGTGTTCTATTCTCAATTTATAGACATCCAAAGTATGACAAGTATACATAATTACAAATAATCATTCTAAACTAAATAGATTCTACTAAATCCAAATATTCAATCAAGGATCTTGATTGAAGGAAGATATGGCTTGAGTTGGAATGATGCTAGCAATCTCAATCAACAGCTGTGAGTGATTGCTCAACAACTGCCAAATATGGATGAGATGATCCAGCACTTGCCAAATATAGTTGAAATGGTCATCATTCTCATATGGAGAACTGTTCTCGATTTTTGTTTTTTGTAAAAATTTATTAATAAAAAATTAAATAGTACTTTTTAAATTCAAAGGAAATAAGATAAAATGAGAGAAGAATATTCAGATTGTGAAAATATATAAAAATAAACAAGAAATTTGTAATGAAGAAAATAAAAAGACTCAAAACTAGTTGCATGAAACATAATGCTGAAAACATAGAAAATGAAAACAGGAAAAGTGTACCAAAGCGTGCCTAAGTTGCACTTGAGTTTTCCAAATTATTGTGTTTGTTGTGAATCAATCTGGCTTCTATTTTAGCTGTACATAATTCTCTACCCCTGGTTTTATATTTGTTACTATTCCTGCTTTTATTTGTTGTTTATATCATTGTACAAGTTAATAGAAAACCTAAACTGCTCCTTGTTTTCTATGACAGGATGCTCATGAGTTTTTAAATTTTTTGCTAAATGAACTTGTTGATATTCTGGAGAAAGAGACCAATTCTGCAAAAAGTTGTGAAACCTCACCACCATCAGATAAGCTTGCAAATGGACCACGACAACTGCAAGCCAATGGTGTGCGGAAGGAACCGATTGTTACCTGGGTCCACAAATGTTTTCAGGTGAAACAAGTTACTTGATGTTCTCCTTTCCTGCTCTTTTACTGTGAATAGAGCAGCTCTGCTGATATTTTCTAATAGTAATAGAAGATATCATTCTCTGCAATCTGGAATTACTTTCATTTTACTGTATGTAGGGTATTTTAACAAATGAAACGCGATGTTTAAGGTGTGAAACCGTCACAGCAAGGGATGAAACTTTTTTCGACCTAAGCCTTGACATAGAGCAAAATAGTTCCATTACTAGCTGCCTCAAAAACTTCTGTTCAACTGAGACTTTAAATGCTGAGGATAAGTTCTTCTGTGACAAGTGTTGCAGGTGACACTCGCACTAAATGCGTGTTGAATAGTTGCCCTTATTTATCTATAACCACCACTCTGGGTTATTATGCTTATTATTTTGTTTCTATTACTCTCCTTTCACTGGAAACAGTTTACAGGAAGCTCAGAAAAGTATGAAGATAAAGAAGGCACCTTATATTCTGGTGATCCACCTTAAGCGGTTCAAGTACATTGAACAGCTAGGTCGATATAAAAGCTCTCATACCGGGTGGTTTTTTCCCATGGAGCTCAAGCTCAATAACACAATGGATAATTCAGACTCTGAGTACTCTCTATTTGCGGTCGTGGTCCATGTTGGCAGCGGGCCAAACCATGGCCATTATGTCAGCCTCGTCAAAAGCCATAATCACTGGCTATTCTTTGATGATGAGAATGTGGAGATGATTGATGAGTCCACTGTGCAGACATTCTTTGGGTCTTCACAGGAGTACTCAAGCAACACCGATCATGGTTACATATTGTTCTATGAGAGCATTGGTGGGAGGAATTGAAAGGTCGGTTCCTTCATCACCTGTCATTTTGTTCGTGTGAAATTTCAAAGATAGGTGTTTGATTTGTTTGTATTGTACAGAAAGATGGTGAAAATTCTGTATTCCCTTTTCTAGTCTAGAAGAATAAATAATGCACAAGAGTGTATATGGATGTTGGAAATTTGGACTCTGCCATATGCTATATTGTAGGAGGGGAATGTAAACGGGCCCTATGATCAAACAGTTTGGAACTTGCAAGCCTTGTAGTCTTGCAGTGCAATTTTGTTATGGGAAAGCAATGTGTTCATGTTCTTACTAATTTTTTTTTGGTAATATGAGTGGCAAGCCACTAAGAAATCAAGGGTGTGCACAGGCCTTGGTGGAGCAAACATAAGGGCGGGGTCCGCGCATATATGAGCACTGGGATCACCTATCACAACCACTGCTCGTACTTTCAGAAATGTGCCATCACTTGTGAATTGTACATGAGATCTCTTGGTTGTTGGAATTTTTGTGGGGATCGAGATACCAATAGATCTCATGGTTTTGTTAATTTACAGTGAAGATCTCATTTGTTGTAACATTGCCACAGTGGTCTCATAAGCATAACATACTGCTAACTACTAATATATGCATTTTTATATTATTTTTAAGAGCATGTCCATGAAAACACTATTTATGAGTGTACTATTCATAATACTATTCATGTGTGTACTACTCATCTTCTTCTCCATCCCACCACGCTTCTGAGCTAAGAACAAGCGAATGAGCCTCTAGCCCTACCCCACTCTCCCTGCCAAAACTCCATCGTCTTCTCACCTTCAATTCTTCTCCCCCACTTGCCATGGCGGGTGGGGGTGGAAGCTAGTCACGGCCCTGGGCAAATCATGGGCTCGGCGTCACCGGAGAAACTGAAAGGGTCTGGCGGTGACACCATATACATGAGAGATCACTTGAAAAATTGAAGAAATTCCAAAGACAAAAAGGTTAGGCCCCAGGATGAGGATTTCAACAGACGCGTCTCTGAAAGGATGAAAGCGACTTTTTATTCCAAATTCCTAGGAAGAGCGCTTCCCCTTGATCAGGTCTGCTCAACATTTGCAAACCTCTGGCAAGAGTATGGATCCTTCTCCATCTCCGATCTTCCTAATGGTTTCTATTATATACGATGCCAATTGTCGGAGATGGTGGAGAAGGTGCTATGGGAGGGGCTATGGACCATAAATGGCATGGTCCTCCAAATCATCCGATGGAGAGAGTGTTTTCAGCTGGTGTTCCAAAAGCTTGACACGGCAGTGGTGTGGATCCAGCTCCACCACCTACCCATGGAGTTCTGGGAGCCAGAAACCCTGGAAGACCTGTGGGGTTTGGTTGGACCAATCCTCAAGATCGACGATCACTCAACCAAGGTAGACCTCCCCACGATGGAAGCTGGCCGGGCGAAGTACGCTCGTCTTTGCGTCGAACTAGACCTTACAAAACCTCTCCAGACTGGCATATAGGTTGGGGAAATTGGAGATGAAACGCTCGTCGGTATCCTATACGAAAGAATCCCTATTGTTTGTGCGTACTGCGGCATGATTGGGCACACTATCAGTAACTGCACCGTCGCAAATGGCAAGAAGGAGGGGACGAAAACAGCAACTGAAAAGAAGGAGGTTGCAGTCTGAGAAGATCCCACTCAACACATGCAGCTGGACTCTGCAACACAGGGAGAGGCCTTCTCGGACACACTGAGTGATGATCCGAACACCGACCAGATAGGAATCAAAGAAAATTAATATGACGCCGCCGCGGCCGCGGCCGTGGAGGTGGATCGTCCACCTCTCACGGAAACTCTGAACAGCTGACGAAGGCCGCAGCGAGGAAGGCTGAACAATCGGTGCGGCAGCACGTAGCACCCTCAAGCAGCAACCGTACATCACGTGGAGGTCGGGGTGGTCAAAGCGGTCGTGGCGGTCAAGGCGGTCAACGAGGGAGCATGCATTGGGATATGCTGAGGAAAGATCCAACGACTATCTTCACGGATACTGACTTTCCTCCTATATCAAACCCTAGCCTCGCTCTGGTTATCCACTCATCTCCATCAGACAATACCCAACCACCTCCTATATCGAGGGCAAAGCAGAAGGGTGTAGCCGTTGAGAGGCTCCCAGTCACCACCAAGTTACTGTTGCTATCTGTCATGGATGGCGAAGGATCAAATTCCAAGGAAGGAGTCAGTCACCTCCAGCAAACCATTCCCTGTCTCATCACCACTCAAAACTCTGGGCAGAGAATCTGAAATGATGATCATCAACCGGGAGGAGAGGACAGTCGGAGGGGAGCTCACGATTGCTTAGTTGAGAGAGTATCTCAAGCTTTTGCAGATAGGGCAACTGATCAAATGGACAAGGATCAACAAATGACAAACTCGAAGGATAGTGAAATATTCGATGATGATATGCCGTTGGTCCAGATTCAGAAGGATGCAAAGTAGGAAGCCTTGGCTAGGAGATCCAGCCTCAAAACAGATGTCTGCCCCAAAAGGGACGAGTAACCTCGATCGATGAAGACCTGTGATCTCGATCTCCAGGTTACATCCTTCCAAAAATCTAATTCCTTTTAATCTTATGGACAATATCAAACTTCTATCATGGAATTTCAGGGGAGTCTCAAATACTAAAACAATTGGTAGAATTCGAGCACTCATGAAAGCTTCTCAGCCTAGTATTGTATGCCTGGTGGAGACTAGAGCAGATGAAAATAGATCCTCAAGATTATGTTCAAAGTTTGCCAAACATTGGGAATGGTTTGCAATTAATACCAGCCGTGGGCATGTCAAGGGGGATCATCACCTTCTGGAAACCAGAAGTGGGTAAGGTTACTCCCTTTGCCCAATCTCATTTTGCATTGCATTTAATCCTCTCATCTGATAAACCTAAGGAATGGGTCTTATCTGTGATTTATAACTCTCAAAGCATTTGCAACGAAAAATTCTTATGGCATGAATTGTCAACCTTTACCACCCTTAATCTCCCCTGGATCCTTATGGGAGACTTCAATGCAATCCTCAACCCTGAGGAGCATAGAGGGGGCCCCTTCAATAATTATTCCAGTAAATCTAGATACTTCAATGACTTTATTTCCACCAATCAACTTCTTGACCTGGGTTTCTTTGGGTCCCCCTTCACCTGGTGTAATAACCAACAGGGGCTAGCCAGGAGATGGGCCAGGTTAGACAGATGCCTGGCCAACAATGATTGGCTAGTAAATTTTGAGGCATATAACAATAAACATTTGCCCAGGACATGCTCAGACCACTCCCCTATGCTACTATCTGCAACCTTTTTCTCTCACAGTAAAAAGAAAGTGTTTAGATTTGAAAACTTTTGGTTTGAATTAGATCAATGTCACCAAACAGTTTGTAAAGCTTGGAATTACAACTCTAGGGCTTCACCCATGCATACACTTTCACATTCTATTGCTCGCACTAAAGATTATTTAACAAGATGGAAGAAAATAGGACTAACATATATAGAAAAGGATATCAATAGGACTAAAACTAGTATAGCCTTCCTAGAGAATCTAGAAAAGCAAAACACCTTCTCTGAACTTGATGCCATAGCCCTAAGAAGCCTCTACAATAAGCATGTTGCACTAATTAGGAAAAACACAATTAGATGGGCACAAAGGTCCAAACTATTATGGCTAAGAAATGGGGATTTCAATACTGGATTCTTCCACAGACAAGCAAAGATAAGGGGGAATAGAAATAAAATTCCTGGGCTTCTTAATGAACAGGGGGGATATTATAATTGATCATCATGGGATTGGGAATCTTTTCCAGGATTTTTATTCAAAGTTATGGTCTCCATCGCATTCAAAAACCCTAGATGATCTTGTCCACATGCTGCCCTCTGATCTCCCTACAATTTCTGAGGATGATATACAAATGTTAACCAGGCCTTTCACTAGCATTGAAATTCATCAGACACTAAGATCTATGGGTAGAGGAAGAAGCCCAGGCCCTGATGGTCTTAATGTAGAGTTTTATCTATTTTATTGGGAATTAGTGAAAGATGCTTTTACATCCACTAAATACTTCTATCAATCAGCAACTATCCCCCTGCATGGGGCATAACTTATATAGTCCTCATTCCAAAAACAAATTCCCCAACAAATGTAACTGACTACAGACCTATATCCCTTTGTAATGTATGTTATAAAATTATTGCAAAGATGCTGAGCAATAGATTAAAAAGTGTCATGCACAAGCTCATTGGAACTGAACAGGCTGGTTTCCTTCAAGATCAGCCAGTGATAACATTATTGCTGTCCAAGAGCTAGTTCATTCATTAGAGACTGATTCCCAAGTCCTCCCTAGGATGATGCTTAAAATAGATGTAGAAAAGACATATGACGCCCTGGAGTGGAATGCCATCCTTGCCACTCTAAAGAAAATGCACTTCCCTGATATTTGGATCTCTTGGATTAGGTCTTGTATATCTTCTGCTACTTTCTCTTTTCTTATAAATGGGCAGCCCTCAAATTGGATGCCAAGCCATAGGGGGGTTAGACAAGGTGATCCCCTTTCCCCCTATTTGTTCCTCCTAGTGTCCCAAAACCTCACAGCAATCCTCAATCAAGCCATGAAACTAAATATGATTCTTGGATTTGATCCGAGGCTAGCAAACAACTTCAATCATCTGATGTTTGCAGATGACCTTATAATCATTACTAGGGCATCTAGACTTGCAGCAAGGAACTGCAAGATGTGTCTCAATATATACAAAGACCTTACAGGACAGAAAGTAAATTTTTCAAAATCCTCTTGTCACTTTCCCACATGGATAAACAGAAGGATTAAGTCCTCTATTGGTAACATTCTAGGTATGACACCTGGTGCCTTTCCCTTTAAGTATCTAGGGGTCCAGATTTCTCCAAGAAGGATAACTATCCAGCAATGGCAGCTGCTGATACATAGAACCAAAGCTAGCCTGAATGCATGGAACCTTCCAGCCATTTTCCTAGCTGGGAGAGCTGTTTTGGCAAATTCATCTCTAATGTCTATACCTTTCTACCCCCTATCTTGCACAGCAGTCCCTGATACTATACTTGACCTAATCTCCAAGCTGACCAGATCTTTTCTTTGGGGAGTGGCACTGCTGGTGGCAGATCCCTCCATTCCATAGGATGGACTACTACTACACTTGATAAGTCTGAGGGAGGACTAGAAATCAGAGACTTAAGGAAAACCAAGATAGCATTAATGACAAAAAATCTATTTGTTGTACTAAACCAGGAGAATAAATTATGGGTTCAACTTTTCCACTTCAAGTATGGCTACATCAACCCATGGACTAAGCACAATAGGAAAAATGTATCTAGCTTTTACCAAACCCTGCTCAGAACAATGTCTGTGGTTAGACCCAATCTATATCTAGATAGATGTAATCCTGAAACTACTAATCTCATGAATGATGCAGGGCTTTTTGAGATCCCCATCTCTCTGAAGCCAACACTTATTAACATGCAATGTCCTCTGGAAACATTGAAAATTACAGACCTCATGGATGGGGATCAACTGAACCATAACATTGTTACAAATTGCTTTGGTAATCTGTGTGATTGGAGTAGACTAGACAAACTAGTAAAGATTGATAACCAACCAAACCACTGGGTTTGGATGGTAAAGTCTCCAACTGCAAGGATAACCATTGTTGTATATAAGCACTTGAATCTGGAATCTACAGGTTCAGCAAATACGTGGAAAGGTTGGCACAAGATCTGGCAATTGATGGTGGCTCCCAAGGTAAAAACTTTTATATGGAGGATGGCACATGGAAGATTGCCCACATACCAATATATGTACCAACTCAACATTGGGCCCTATCTTCTATGTCCATTCTGTGGCATTCACAATGAAATAGGGGACCACATTATATATGAATGTAGATTTTCAAGACAATGTTGGGAGAGGATATTCAATATCCCTGACATTACTGGAGAACTAAACTGTCTGACTGAGGGAGATTGGCTCTTCAGGCAACATAGAAATGGATACAATGACACCCATACTTTTTAAGCCCTGGTGGCAAATATGGCATGGTGCATATGGAAGGCCAGATGTGACTTGATCTTTAACAATAAAAGATTCTCAGCCATTGACTATTCCAAAGAAGCCTGCAACAACACCTGGGAACAAATCAACAAGAACCGGATGGAAATCAGGGAATATCTCTTCAACTCAGTATATTATAATACAATCACCGTTTTTTGTGATGCAGCCTGGTCCACTGATCAGACTCTTTGTGGTATAGGGTCTTTGGTGATCAAAAGAGCAAACACTATTATAATGGTTGCATCAACAAATGTTGCTATTGATTCAAGCCTACGAGCATAATTACTGGCCCTGGAAACTGCTGTCAACCAATGCGAAGAAAGGAACTTGGTGCCTAACAAAGTCTACACTGACTGCCTGGATATTATTCAGCTACTTGATGAAGCTAGTTGACTGGTGTCATGGCAAATACAGGAAGACACTCAACAGATGATTAATCTTACCAAAAGACTTCCACGAATGGAGATAAACTACTGCCCGAGAGAATTAAACTATATTGCTAACCTACTAGCCAAACATGGCCGAAGAAATCCCCAACGGTCACTATATCATCAGGGAAATGATAGACCCAAATGGCTGAAAGATGCTCTACTAGCAGTTGGAATGCACTTCTGATATGGCAACAAGCAACTTTTTCTTTTTGATCTGTATTTTGGTTTCTTTTTCTTTATTATCAGCTTGGAAACAAGCTCTCTACTAGTCAAAAAAAAAAAAATAGAGGGATCTAAAATCACAAATCGATATAATAGAGGGACTAAATTGAGTATTACACCTAATAAATACAAAGAATTACTCTAGAATTTTACATTTGATTGTTCAATGATTGTTCAATGAATATTTTAAAGATAATAATAACAAATAATGGACTCATTTGAATGTTTAACATAGGTCTTTATAAGAATAATGATTATTTCAAACCCAACATCTACTTTCATGGATAACAACATCATTTTTTATAATCACCACCAAATTCTGACACAATACAAGCTCCATAAACCAACATCAACCTAGTTGATAACAATAGTTTTGAATGAAATGAACTTGTTCTCTATTAAAAAAACACCAATAATAAACAGATTAAGTATAACTTGAGATGATATCTGTAAAATAAATCAAAACATCAAATAAATGAATCACCTGACAAAAGTTAATAACCATTAGCAAAAAATTTTAAGTCCAGGCATTTTCCTTCAAACATTAGCACAAAATAATAATAATAATAATAATAAATAACTATACAACCATAAATTTACATTCAACCTTACAATAGTTAATAACCATAAGACATTAACATCACACAAAATAAGACAAATCCATAAATTTGAAGGCAACATCTCAATTTTTTTATTTTTTTTGACACAAGGGATAAACCCAACGGATGTCAAGGGGCGTGGCCTTAAGTGACGAGCACCCTTGACCGTTCACCGTGAGCGTACAGATGTGGGGACTGAAACTTGGGAGCTTTGTTCTCAATCACCAAGTGAATTACCCAAATTGCTCCCCCCATTTTACGGGGGCGGGGACTCAAATCTGAGAGCATGCTCAATCAAGTGAATTACCCAACGTACGGGACCCGAGATACCACTAGACCAATGGTCCTTTGGTAACATCTCAAAAATTAAAAACAACATCTTTAAAGTTTAAATCTCCTAATAAGGTTTCACTATCTCTTATTCCACCATCACCCATCCAATAGCACTGAAGGGAATGATTTTGTTTATAAAACTATATGCTAGATTTAGAATTTGAAGCAAGTGATTATATGCTTTTCCAAGGTCGGATTGATTGAGTGTAGTGATCACTCAAATTCATAACCTCATCATACAATATCTCTTACAAACAAAATGAATCTTGTTTACCTCTAGAGCATTTGCAATCATGTCCAATCCAATAGAAGCATTTTACATGATTTCTAACTCCTCGACTCTAATACCCTTTGTTCCTTTTTTAACCCTCGTTGGTCTTAGAAGTGGAGCTTGTTAATGTGTCCACAATATTAGGAGGTTGGGTTGGGGCAAAGTTGTCAAAATCATCCCAACTATGAAGTAGGTTGTCGGGATAGAATATTGCCGGCGGTGTCGTTGGTAATTTCATACGTGTACCTAGACTTCTAGAGTCTTGAGAACCTGTTCTTTCAAAGGACCTTGTTGTTTTGGTCATTTCCACACACACACACACACACACACACACACACACACACATATATATATATATATATATATATATATATATATATAATGGTCATCTCCTCATTGTCTTCAATTATTTTATTATTATAAACCTCTTCACTTGTATGCACCTATAACACACACACACACACACACACAAAATCCATAAATAGAGTAAATGTACAAATATTAATAAAATGTTGACCTTGAACTTTAACTTACCTGTATATATGTTTGAAATTTATTAATGCTCATAATTATTTTCTTCTCTGAGTTATCCCATGGCACCCACTTAAACTCTTAATCTTCTTGATTATTAGCCATATCTTCCTTAGATACCGAAGACGATTGTGAACATGTGTATCATTTATACAAACAAGTTGAAATTTGTACTAACAGTTCTAGCAACAACAATGAGAGCAATACTCTTGAAACCTTTATCAGATTTAAGTCAAGATTTGTTTGCTCAACTAAGCATCTTAGTATGAATGATGTAATCATTATAGTTGTCCATCTAAAGTTACTTTGACATTCTCCTTCTAACAACATCATGGATCTCTTGCGTCATGTCTTTTGACATCATCTATTATGTAGTAGTCAATAGGGTAATTTCTCACATTAGGGAAAAATAATTAAATTTGAAAAAAAGGCAACACACTCATCTTCATATGCAAACTAAAAAACCAACTTATCAAACAAAGAAAAATTACAATAACAACATTCATTCAACAATTTGTTTTCTACAATAAAAAATAACATAATCTATAAATACAATAGTTCATAATGTTCACACAAGTTTGAAAAAAAATAAAACAAAATAAAATTATTATAGATGTAAACAACAACTTTATCTATTATTCCACATGTCATTCATGATTGCATCTTATAGTGTCAACCATTCCCTTGCTTCTTCACAAGTTTGGGATTGCGATCTCACCTTGCACACATTAGGTTCCCATTGTTCAAGATTGAGTTTGTAAATATCATTACCTCTTTGTAAAATATAATTATTTAGAATACAACATACAATCACAATGTCTACTTGTGTTTTAAATGGAAAAAAATAGACTAAATGTGAGAATTTTGAAACAATTTTTCAAAGTTCCAAATGCACATTCCATTGAAGTACGCAAAGAAGAATGTCTATAATTAAACAATTTCTTGTTATTTGATGGTGCACAGACACTGAATTTTTTTAAGATGGCATCGATCACCACGAAATTGTGATATAAAACACGGTAATATGGAATATCCCACATCTATAAGGTAATTTTTACATACAAGAAAATATTTACAAATTAGTCTACAATCACATTAGATTAAATATTTTAATTTTTATTTAATGATGTATATTATCTTCGGGTACTATAAGTCTATTTTTTCTTTTCAAAACATTTCGAAAGATAAAGTACATCATGTGGTGAACCCTTCCAACTGGCTAACATGTATGTAATTCTTAATTCAAAATAAACTGTGGGTAACACATTTTGGGTGAGGTAAGGTTTTGTCTCACGAAAACAAGCAACAATATCACTTGGAATAGATGCATGATATGTGTACCATCAAGTGCTCCTATGCAATCCTATGTAATTAATAAAATGATTAATATTGTTGAAGAGAAATAACGGTGGAAGATGGATTTAGTCGAAATGAAGTCTCGAGGCATGTTACAATGTTGCTCTCCTTAAGGGTAAATTTGCCCCTGCCAATTCTGTAGTGCAACGGGTTACCGACTAATTTCATTTAGGATATAACGGAACTTCTTCCTTTTACTTGCGCTTGTACTGACGAAACTGAACCCTTTGAAAAAATTGGAAAAATGAGAATGTGAATTAGAATTTTGATGCTTTATACGGAGCACCAAAATTTCATGATGCTTTTAGAGAGAAGTGTAGAGAGGGAGAGTGAATGCTTGAGAGAGGATTTCCTTGTGAATTGTTATGTTTTATTTGGAATACTCATAAGCTATTTATAACAAATGGTGTACCCCTTCGGATGGGGCACAACCCATTAAGAAGATGAGTTATGTCCTTTTCAATGGCTAACTATCCACATCCTTTTGGATGATTTCTGTCCATCAGGATGGGTCATATCCTATGCTTTCTTTTTGTGTCTTTTCAATGTGTCCATCATCCTTCTCTATACCCTTTCATAAACCATTTTATAAATTTATTTTATTATAAAAATATCGAACATAAACCACTCTCTGAACAGACAAGAACGGAACTCTCCCCTACTTTCTCATGCTAATGCATAAGATTCTCCCTCCACAAACTAGTATTCTCTATAGGATTAAAGCCATTTTTCGTCCCTTAAAACAGAGTCAATGTTCATTTTCATCACAAATTTAAAAAAATGTTCAATACAGTCCTGTGTATTGTGTATTTTGGTCATTTTGGTCCCTAACGCTCATGTGGCGGCCAAGTGACATATTGTTAGAGATATTAGAGATATTAAAAGATAGTTTCCTTATTAAGATGATTGTACAACGTAACTATAATTAGATTTGAATAGCTCAGAATTATTAATTCCCTAGATTAGAGTTAGTTTCAAATTTTAAATTATTGTTTCATGATTCTATTTGTAACCTATTTATACTCTTCTTCAATCATTAATGGAAAGGTTGAGCCATTATTTCCTCAATTCTAAAATCTTATACGGTATCACGCCGTCGGTCCTCCTTCCTTTGAAAAATCCGGCCACCACAAACCTTAACCCACCATGACAACCAACCAACCTCAGCTTCCTCTAGCAACCTAATCCCACATCGTCGCCCGTCCCAATTTCGGCAATCTGATCCAACCCCTGCAACTCATCAATATTGCTCATCACAATATTATCAAACTTACCTCTACCAACTATTTGTCATAGAAGCTTCAGATAGAAACCATTCTCGTCGGCTATGATCTCTACAAATACATCGATTGTTCTCATCCATGTTCTTGGTATACCATTCGAACCAACAACGTAGACACACCCAACCCGGATTTCTCCCATGGGTTCGGTAAGACAAACTATTGTTTGGCGCACTTGTTGGATCCATCTCCTCTCTCTTGATTTTGCTCATCCAACATGTTACCACCTCCCGCGAAGCATGACTCACCCTTGCCAATACCTATACTCGCTCGTCTCGTGGACACATCAAGCAAATCAAGGATCAAATCAAGCGCTCGGTCAAAGGTTCTCAGTTGATCTCAGTATATATGCAATTTATCAAGTGTCGCTCAGATGAACTTGCCGCGCTTGTCAAACCGATGGATCATGAAGATCTCATCGATGGTCTTGATGACGACTACAAAGCTTTAGTTAATGCTATTGAGGGCCGTGACACACCCATCTCTTTTGATGAGCTTCATGAGAAACTCATCAATCGGGAACTGTCCCTCCAACAGTCATTCAACCCTCTCCTCTGCACCGGTCACGTCCAACATTGCGTCTGACCGTCACAATGGAGGCTCACGGCCTCCCCCTCTCGGCCTGCTTGGACGCCCAACTTGCCATCCGCCGGCTTCTCTCACCAACATACAGTCGACCAATGGTCTTCTCAGCGTCGTTCACCTCACCCGTACCTCAACAAGTGTTAGGTTGTCGTGCTCAGGGCCACACCGTCGCACAATGTCTTCTGTTTCAGTTGATCCTAGCCAACACTACTTCCTTTTCCGTAACCCAGTCTTCGGCTCCCAACTATGGCAACCGAAGGCGCACATGGCTACTACGTCCGCTTCGGACACTTCCACGTGGCTTCTTGACTCCGGTGCCTCTCATCACGTCACTGCTGATTTGAACAATTTGTCGCTTCACGCTCCGTATGACGGCCCAAACGACATTGTCATTGGTGATGGTACTGGGTTACACATTTCTCACACTAGTTCTACTTTCTTACAAACTCCCTCTCATTCCTTTAAATTACATGATGTCTTATGTGTACCCAATATGAAACAGAATTTGATTTTTATATCTCAATTTTGCAAAACAAATCAAGCATCCATTGAATTCTTACCCACTTCTTTTCATGTGGAGGATTTAATGACGGGGACAACACTGCTATTGGGACGAACTAGAGATGGTGTGTATGAATGGCTGGTGTCATCACCTCCTACCAAATCCAAACTTGCCTTTTCCAGTGTCAAAGCTTCTCTTACTGATTGGCACCACCGCTTAGGTCATCCGTTCGAGTCTATCCTTCGGCATATTGCGCCTACTTTTTCTTTAGCCTTTTCTTCCTCTGTCTCTAAGACTTTTTATTGTCAAGACTATTCTTGCAATAAAAGTCACAAATTACCTTTTTCTCAATCCACTATTGTTTCTCATGCTCCACTTCAAGTCATTTTCTCTGATGTGAGGACTTCTCCTCTATATTTTGTTGATAATTTAAATAGTATGTCATCTTTGTAAATCACTACACTCATTACATATGGTTGTATCCCCTCACTCATAAATCAGATGTTTCCGTTGTCTTTCCGCCTTTCAAAGCATTGGTTGAAACCTTCTTTCAGACAAAAATTGTCACCCTCTACTCTGGCAATGGGGCGGGCTGGGCGGGCTGGGCGGGGGGGGAATACACCAGTCTAAGATCATTCTTGTCCACAGCTGGCATCTCTCATCTCACTACTCCTGAATATAATGGTTTTTCTGAGCGTCACTACCGCCACATAGTTGAAACTGGTCTTACTCTTTTATCCCGAGCTTCCTTACCTCTCTCTTTTTGGTCTTATTCTTTCCTCACTGTCACCTACCTTATCAATCGTCTGCCTACTCCCACCTTGGACATGATCTCTCCCTATCATAAGCTTTTTTGTTTCTCCTCCAAATTATCTCAAACTGCGAGTCTTTGGTTGTCTTTGCTACCCGTGGCTTCATCTGTACTCTCCTCATAAACTGGCTCCTCACTCCACTCCTTGTGTTTTTCTCACCTACTCCCAGACACAAAGTGCCTATCTGTGCTATGAATCCACCACCAAGAAGATGTATACTTCCCGGCATATAAGTTTGATTGAAACTGAATTTCACATGTCTACTTTACTTCCCCATTTATCCAGTCCGGATAAGTCTACCAATTCCACATGGCTCTCTATTCCTCTTCTTGCTCCGGCTTCTGGCATACCATCTCCAGCTTAACCTCGCAGGATACCCTCATCAGGTAATCTCTCAAATCCCAGCTCAGTCACTTAATCGCGACGAGCAACTTTGGCTAGCCCTGCTCCCCCTTCCACTACAAGAAATTGCATCTTTTGTAGAAGCAAGATTCGTGACTAAAAGTCTAATAAATAGCCACTATAAATTATAGTGACAATTTTTCCATTTCGTCACTTGATGTCACAAATAACCCCGTCACTATTTCATTAGTGACCATATTTAAAAATTGGCACAATTATGCAACACTTTTGTGACAAATATGTTGATACTAAAAAGTGAAATATTGGTGATGAAATTGGTGTAGTCACAATAACTCCAACCAATTATGACAATTTTATTGTAACAAAAAAGTCTAAATTATGACTGAAAAAATCGTGACAATAGCGTATATTGTTGTGACGACTGTATTGGCACTAAAATTATTGAGAACTTTGACGATAAAATTTGTCACTAATATTATTTTCATTAGTGAAAGTTATATCATCACTAGTGTTCAAAACAATGGTGTCCAACGAAATTGGTGTAGTCACAATAACTCCAACCAATTTTGTCAATTTAATTGTCACAAAAAATTCTAAATTGTGATAATAGCATATATTCACTACAAGAAAATACAAATTTTGTGGCGGTTTTTAAGTCATTTAGTGGTTCTTTTTATAATAATCCAAATATTTACCATTGAATTCCATCCATTTTAAATATAAAAATAATACAAAATTTATTGATAATTCAAAAATAATTAAAACAAAATTATATTTAAAGAAATTATACAATTGTTCTCAAATACAAAAATTCAACAAAACATTATTTACAGAAATTGTCTCCAAACATTCAACACAAATGATATCGGATGGGAGATGGATGAAAGTGCGGAGAAACTCAATGCCGTCATTGGTGAGGTACCAGTAGTAATCCATCTGTACAAACATCTCCCAGACATACTCCTTCGACTTGAAGCTCTACATCAGTTTTATAACATGCGGGTTGCACACGCCAATCAATGGGTGATTCGCAAGATTGTAGTCCTTCTTTGCATATAGTACCCCCTCTACAACACTACACAAGAGAAACCAGTCTCAAAACCAAACCCTAGCTCAAATCGAACGGAAAACAAAGGAAAAGAGGAGGAGAAGCATGATACCATGGAAGAATTACTTGCAAATCTCATGGCGATTCTTCTTCGAGATGATCTATAAAAAAAACGTATAGATAAATCGAGAAAGAGAAAAAGTGAAAACCATAACCCTAGTTTTGAAGAGGTGAAGAAAGTTCTCAAATTTACCCAAGTTGAAACAAACACCATGGTATCCCTTCCTCCGATTGGCATAAGGGTGGAGGCAAAGGTGTGGGTAATGGAATAGAAACAAACATGAATTTATTATACTTTTTAAGATTGAAAAATTTTAAATTTTGAGAAAATTTCAAAATCTCAATCTAATTTTTTTTAATTTTTAAAATTAAAATTATATATAATCATATACTTATAGATAATTTTAAATTCAAAACATCCAAAGAAAAAATTATGAAGACCCACTCTAGTTTTTTTAAATTCAAAATTAAAATTATATCTAACCAATGACTCTTATAAATATATAGATAGAGACATTTTAATATTAAAAATACTCTTCCTTAGTAATGTAGATAAACTTTTTAAAATTTAAAAATCCAAAATTGTGATAAAATTTCAAAACCCCAATCTAATATCTTTTTGAATTTTTTAAAATTAAAATTATGTCTGATAGACATATGGATACTTTTTAAATTAAAAATATTCTCGTTTAGTATTATAGATATATTTTTAAAATTAAAAAAATTCTAAAATTATGAGAAAATTTCACAATACTACCCTAATTTTTCTATTTTTTTGAATTTCTAAAAATTTAAATTGTACTCACTTTTGCTTAAATAGATGTGCGAAATTTTATAGTTTGGCCCTTTAACTTTTTATAAATTAGTATATAATATAAAAATATATATTTTTTCAGAAAATATTAGTAAAAATCTTTAGTTTGGCTTGGTTTTTTACAAATTAGTATGTATAGTATAAAAAAAATTATAAATTTAGAAAAATATTAGTAAAAAATCTATTGTTTGACACCAAAAATAATCCTTTTTTAAAAATAATGTTAGTTAGGTGTATTTTTATTGACGACAATGTTAGTCACAAAAAGTAATGGATTATGTGACGAACAACTTTCCTGTCACAACAATTGAAAATAATAGTGATTAAAATATGATTGGTCACAATTATATTTCATAACGAAAATTTTTATCACAAAAGATTATTAGATTGAGTGACAGGAATCTTTCTCATCACAATAAATAAAAATAATAGTGTCAAAAATATGGTTTGTCACAAATATACTTCATTCATGCAAATAGTGACAATGTTATTGTAACAAAATAGTTTTCAACACTATTAATATATTAATTGTGATAATTCATTTGTGAAAGACTTTAAATTGTCACAATTATTAATATATTAGTGACATAGAAATAAGTCATCACAATTAAATCCAACAATTGTGACACATAATTATTTTGTCACAATATACTTTATATTTGTGACAAAATGATTGGGAGTCACAAACAAATCGTCACTATATGTCTTCATTCTTGTAGTGTTCGCCTCTCTCTAGTCATGGTGAAGAATACCAGCAGGAATTTCGCCATGGTGAAATTTCATCTTAGCTGCGACAAAACTCCGATAAGCCAGAAAATTACAACACCCAACTCGCCCCCAAACCAACCATTGCCCCTTCTCCCGGACCTCTCCCATTGTTACCCGCTCCCGCAACCACATTCATAAGCCAATCACCAAACTTAACCTCTCCGCTCATCTTTCCCAAGAGGTAGAACCCATATGTGTGACTCAGGTTATCAAGGATGACAATGGCGTCAGGCCATGTCTGCGGAGTTTGATACCCTTGTTCAAAACGGCACTTGGGAGTTGGTTCCTCCGGATGCGGCTCAGAACATTGTCAGTTGCAAGTAGATTTTTGTATTAAATGGTTGCCTGATGGTTCTGTTGACAAGTATAAAGCTTGTTTGGTTGCTAAGTGTTTTCATCAGCGTCTAGGTGTTGACTACCATGAGAAATTCAGTCATGTTGTCAAGCCTACCACTGTTCGTCTGGTGCTTTCTATTGCGATCAATCGTGGCTGGTCTCTCCGCCAACTTGACGTCAACAATACTTTTCTTCAGAGCACTATCACTGAAGATGTCTATATGATACAACGACAAGGCTTCATTGATACTGACCACCCCCAGCATGTCTACAAGTTGAGAAAAGCTATCTATGGTCTTAAGCAAGCACCTTGTACTTGCTATAATGAGCTTCGTCAGCTCTTTCTCCATTCCGGCTTCACCAACTCTACAGCAGACACCTGATCTCCGTTTCTCTTCAACCACAACAAAGTAACTCTTTATCTTCTTGTCCATGTTGATGATATTATTATCACAGGGAGTGATTCTACTACACTTTAGAGATTCATTACACTTCTAGCCAATCAATTTTCATTAAATGATCTTGGTTTGTTAACCTACTTTCTTGGCATAGAAGTTGTCCCTCACTCATAAGGCATAATTCTATCACAACGGCGCTATATTGCTGATCTTCTTACTCGTACCAAGATGACCGATGCCCGCCTGGTCACCAAACCTCTCGCCATGACGCCTACTCTTGTTCTTGGATCCCACTGAATATCATACGGAAGCCTTTAATATCTCTCTTTGACTCACCCGGACATTGCATATGTGGTCAACAAACTTTCTCAGTTCATGTATTATCCAACCACGGATCACTGGAATGTTGCAAAACGTCTTCTTCAGTATCTTTGTGTAACCATTGATCAGGGTATTCTTCTCCATCGCCACTCCACACTTGATCTTCATACTTTCTCTGATGCTGACTGGGCTGGTAACAAAGACGACTTCACCTCCACTAGCGCATACATTGTTTATCTTGGTCACAATCCCATCTCTTGGAGTTCCAAGAAACAACGCACGGTTGCTTGATCCTCGACTGAAGCTAAATATTGATTTGTTGCTGCTACAACTGTCGAATTGCGTTGGATCACATCTTTACTTGGTGAGCTTGGTTTCTCTTCCTCTAAGACACCAGTCGTCTACTGTGATAATGTGGGAGCCACAAATTTATGTTTTAATCCGGTGTTTCATTATAGTATGAAACATGTTGCACTCGACTATCATTTCATTCGTGAACAAGTTCTAACTAGTGTTCTTCAAGTGACACATATCTCTTCTATGGATTAGTTGGCGGATGCTCTCACTAAACCTCTACCCCGCACACGCTTTCATCAGTTACTACTCAAGATTGGACTCTCCTCTCGGAGCTCCAACTTGTGGGGGCATGTTAGAGATATTAGAGATATTAAAAGATAGTTTCTTTATTAAGATAATTGTACAACTTTTTAGTAGATTTGTATAGCTCGTAAATTTTAAAGTCCCTAGATTATAGTTAGTTTCCAATTTTAAATTATTGTTTCCTGATTCTATTTGTAACCTATTTATACTCTTCTTCAATCATTAATGGAAAGATTGAGCCATTATTTCCTCAATTCTAAAATCTTATACATATGAATGAAATATATGATATTTTTTATTTTTTATTTTTTTACATGTGGTCATATTTTGCTGACGCGAAAAGACATGGGGCCGTAATTGCTGATGTGGCTCCAAGAAAGAAATTTTAAATGAAGAATTTAAGGGATGCTGACGTGACAATTTTTTTAAAAAACTGGTAATATAATTAATTATCTAATAAACCACATAATTTAACTAATTACAACCAAAGCAATACAAATTAACAAACAACCTAATTAACCTAATTACAACTAAAATAATATAAATTAACAAATAACATAATTAACCTAATTACAACCAAAACAATACAAATTAACAGAAAACATAATTAAATTTAAATTTGACTATCTTCACCCTTCATCGTTGGGCATAGTGGCGCCGCCGCCCTAGCGGCGGTATTTGATTGAAGAGATGATTGTTTTTTCTTTTCTGGTACTGAACAAAAGACCCTTCAAACTTTCACATATCCACAAAAAGTCCCCCCAAGTATGCAATATCCCAATCAGTCCCTCCTTTTTGAAAATTTGACTTTTTAAACCTTCCATCCACTAACACCATCTCTTTTCTTTTTACATGACCAAAATGCCCTTTGTGGATCTCATGATCAAGCCCTCCCCCCAATGCATGAAAACTTTGCTGTTTGGGGCAAAGTGAAATGTCTGGAATGCCCTCAATTCAAAAAGCAACTGCAATGGGTGGTTCGAATCCCGAGACGACGCGACACACCGTCTTCTCCTTCAGCCAACCTCTCACGAAAATAGTTCGTCATTCTCACGGCGACTGCAGGAACAGAGATCAATCAGAGGTTTTTTCCGACGCTGCACAACCGTCAAGCCACCACTGCCGGAGTACTCCCACCGGTTGCTGCTGCTTCCCGAAGATCAAAGTAAGCGGGTTTAGGCGAACTTAAAGCTGCTACACTAAGGTACGAAGTATGCTTGGGAACCCTGGGTGTCCATGATTTTTACCTTCTTTTCGCTTGTTTTTACTGGTTTGTATGCATTTGGGATGGAAGATTAAACATAATGGTGAGCGATTTTGTATTGTTGTTCGCGTGGCTGGAACTTCGCAGCAAGAAATTTAGGGTTTAGGGTTTATTTTTTTTATTATTTATTTATTTATTTATTTTTCTGATTTAGGGTTTAGGGTTTGGGGTTTAGGAGATCGATTTGTTGTACATTCCTTACGAATGATGTCTACAAGTGTTGCCAATGTTTCCATGTAAAATACATTGTTTCCGTTTATTCTCCAAAGTTTCCATTTAAACGTTCTACAACCTTTCGTAATAAATCTCTCTTGATGCAGACTACGGGAAATATGTCGTCTAATCTAGTAAACGGTAGGTGCTACTTGGTGCCGGTCCACCAAACACTTGCCGAATTGAAACCCCATATGACTGAGAGGCACTGGGAACTCATCAAGAGGACACCCTTTGCCCCATTATTGGACATTGAACCTGTTATGCAGGAGAGAGGACTGTTGGATGCTCTGTTAAAGAGGTTTGACGTGCGCACCAACAGATTTAGTATTGGAGAGAGCATGTTGCCATTCAGACCCCAGGATATTTCTATCATCTTTGGCCTTCGATGCCATGGGGAAGCGGTGGTCTTCAAGAAGCAGAAAAAGCAATCAGCTTTTGGAGTGAAATACATGGGTAAAATATACAAATGTGCACAAAGATGCCATAAATTTTTTCTCCAAACCAGTTCTAAGAAAAAAGGGGAAGAAGAAAACTTTGTCAAACTGCTGGTGGTGTACCTCCTTGGAACGATGCTTTTCCCAAGCACCTCATGTGCGGTTCCTAACTGGATTGCAGATACGCGAACAAGCTAGATGAACTAAACCGCTACGCGTGGGCGCAGGCCACTCACAAGTGGCTTATGGATGACGTCCCGATGATATCCGCACGCGTTAAGTCCAGGGAATCCGATGAGACTGTACAAACTGGATATCTAAGAGGGTGCGCTGCCGCCCTCAACATATGGTTTTATGAGGTCACTGGGACCTGGAAGAAGGTGCACTATGGGAGGACACCAAGGATCCTCAGCTACGGGGAGAACAACTTCAGAAAGCAAGCCTCCCTTGGTCCTCTGCTAAAATCACTCTATGGAAAGGAGGTACTCCAGCTTTTTTCTTTAAATTTGAAAGTTCTCATGTAGGATGAT
Source organism: Dioscorea zingiberensis (assembly GCA_026586065.1). Taxonomy (NCBI): domain Eukaryota; kingdom Viridiplantae; phylum Streptophyta; class Magnoliopsida; order Dioscoreales; family Dioscoreaceae; genus Dioscorea; species Dioscorea zingiberensis. The sequence continues at coordinate 21,372,385 of CM048821.1, read as the reverse complement.
ATATTATCTTTTAATATAGTCCACTTCTCGTTAACATAGTTTATTTTCACTTAACTTAATGAGTTTATGTTTAATATATAATTTTTTTGTTTAATATAACTAACTCATATTTAATATGTAGCGTTCCCGTTTAAAATATAGCGTTGTCATTTAGCATAATACACATTTTGGTTCTTTTACAGTTTTCCGAGCTTGTCCCCGTCACATCGGAGGAGGAAGACAACGTAGAAGCCGTGAGGTGGGACGATCAAGGGCCTAGACCGGAAAAGAATGAAAAAGTTTCTACTGCGCCCCCATCCCGTGGCAAGGGTGCTAAGGGAGCGACGGACAGGGAACGAAAAAGGGTCCTCGAACGCTCCAAGTCCGCAAGAGGCACCCTCAAGGCATTACTACCGCCATCGCCCTCCTACGGAAACTCCGACAAGGAGGCCAAGGATGATGATGACATCGCAACACGCATTGAGAATGCACTTAAGGTTCTCACAAGAGATGTTGCAAAGATCAAGTCCCGACTTGACAAAATGGAGGGACAGAGGGGCTCCAATCCAGAGGTATCGAGAGACAATCGCAGATTCCACTAACGCGGCGCGGCCAAGATATCGAGAGGCGGCGCGCGCCAAAGATGCTCCGGAAGGCGGCAGCCATTATCCGAGAGACAAAGGCGCTTATCGCTATCATCCCCAGCTTCGCAAAGAAGCGGTTAAAGAAGGTCACATCCGGCCCCGCTGCTGGTCTTGAAGCTTTGAACCCGGTCTCAAACTGCGATGACCCCTCTTCATGAGGATAAGATGCCGAAGAGGAAATCGGGCAAAGTAAAAAAAGCTGCAAATGTTAAGCGAAGTCCATCTGTGTCTGCCAATGCTGAAGATGACGACGATGACTACATGGTTACACTTGGCAGCGTAATTGAATCACTGACGCAGATGAAGAACTTGACGCCCAGTGACCCAAACCCTGCACCCACCGCAGCGACCGATGACCAGCGACCACCGGCCCCTGTCGCTGAACCGCCAACATCTGAACCGGTCACTGCCACTACTGAACCACCGACCACTGCCAGTATTGAACCACCCACCGATCATGCAGATAGTAAGGCATCAACGACTGCCGACCAACGACCGTCGACAACCATCGCTGAATTACAAACCTCTGAACTACCCGCTGTCACCAATGAACCAACGGCCACGGCCCACCCTGCCACTGAACAACCGGCATCGACCACTGAGCCGGAGAGAAAAGACGCGATCATGGTGGAGGATCTAATGGCAAAGGAGAACACAATGCAAGTTAAGACAGACTTTATACCAAAAATTAAAAATCCTCCTGGTTTCATGCGGCTGACTAATCTGGAGAAAACAACAATTGGGATGTATCTCAACTGCATGATCGATAAGTAAGTTTTCCATTTAATATTCAGAGTTTTAGCTTAGAATAGTAATTTGTCGTTTAATATAACGAATTTCCATTTAGTATGCTCATTTGTCATTTAATAAATGGTTTTTTCGTTTAATATCTTGGTGTTTCGCGTTTATTAAACTTGGTTCCCGTTTAACGCCACGCATTAATATTGAGTTCTTCACCATTCGTGACAATTGTTTGGAGGAACGAGTGGGCGTACACCACTCGGGACCATCTCAGTACGTTGTTGGACAAGAAGTGATGGTACATTGGCGATGTCATGGATGTATATGTCTTGATCGTCCTTGAATCTATGGCCAAATCTCCCTACCCTTACAAGAAAGCGGGCCACAATAACTTGACCGTTGGCGCTTTTAATGTCAAGCAAGCGGCTTAGGAGATGTTGTCCTTCTGGCGATGAAGGATGCAGTCCATGCATACACAGAAGTGGAGTTGGTTATTTTGCCCATAATTCTAAATAAGCATTACCATCTCATCGTTCTGGACAAGAAAAAGAAGCAGTATGTTCACTACACCTCAGTGAGAAGTGCTATATACGAAGCAAATGCCCGGGAAATGGTAACAGGATTAACTTTATTTTTTTTTCTTTAAATTTTTCTAAATGGTCCTTAATCTTATATCAATTTACTACTTCACCTAATCGCATCCAAATCGAAGTTGGGAGATTACGGAACGCAGCGCATCTAATTTATAATCGACATTGTCCGCCCGCAAATGTATAGGCGGGAAGTGTTGACTGCCCAATCTATGTAATGCGGTTCATAGAGCAAATCCTCAATGGCGAGAAGCTCCACCTCCCCCACACCGATGTACCGATGTTACGTTTGCGTTTCGTCGCACAGATATTAATGGACGGCTTGAGGCGGAGCGGTAAGGAAACTGAAGCGGGCATTAAAGCTGATCGACAGGCGTGTTAAATTTAGATTTTCGTTAAACAAACATTAACTCTTCCAATGGACATGACTGTCATGCCATCAGAAAGTATTGAATCCTAGATACAATCTTTATATATTAAATGGGAACGTATGATATTAAACGTAAATGTCACATATTAAATGGTAACATAATATATTAAATGGAAAAGTTACATTTTAAATGGGAACATGAGATAGTAAACATAAAAGTAATATATTAAATGGAAACTCATTAGCTTAAACGGGAGCATGACAATCATAGCCGTTTAATGACAATCCACAAATGGGCATGAAGAAGAAAATATTATAACATTAATTAACGTTCAACTAAAACAAAACAAACATAAAAGTGCATACAACACCAACAAAACAAAAAGATGAAAATTTAAACAACACAGAAACATGAAATGTACGAAATACAAGACATATCACGTGGATACACTAACGCGTTGGTTGATTCAACGAAAAAAGACGTAATATTTACGATGGTAATGAGGAGCTCGATGGCACATCAACCGCCTCTTCAATGGTATCGACAATAAGGTCGATAGTGGAGCTGTTCAACATGTGGTATATGTGGCACATACGCTGAAAGTCCACCTCCGTTTCAATTGGGCAAACAGTTTGGTGTGCATCTGGTGTGACAAACCGAACCTTTACACGCGAAACTTCAAGACCCCATCGCTCACATATCTCGTCTAGTATTGACGCCCACGAAGTCAATACAGTAAATTGCAAAACACGTCCCTCGCCCTTATATCTGGCTACTGCGCAAAAGGTCTCCATTGACAACCTGCAGCAAGAGTGTGTGCCTTACACATTGGCATGGTTTTAAACTGATACAAAAAACCTTTTTCAGGAAAAATGATAAAAGGAACTCACGGCAAAAGTGAATGTTTGGTCGACTAACTGTAGGCCGGACTCACCGAGGCGTAGAAGGACACGTAACTTCGCCCGGTTCGTAGAGGAATGGATGATGCATTTCTCTCGGTAAATGGAGACAAAATGGAACAAAAAGAGAACAAACACAGGCTTGAAGAAGAAGAAAACTGAAAAGCTGGGCACGAAGTACAAAAACCCAAAGTGAAAAGATGTTGTAAAGGTGTAAGATGTGATGGGTAAAAGTTAAGTTTGAAAATGTTAGCTTTGATTTGGCGGGGAAAAAAAAGCGACATACTTTGAGGGCAAAATGGGTATTATCAAGAAATGTGGACTGACTTGAGTCATGGTACGGGGACTAATAAGGAACAAAACCAAAAAGGTAGGGACTGTCTGGGCAACTGTTCTGTCAGAGGGACTATCTGGGAAGTTTGCAAACTTTCAGGGACCTAAAAATAATTTTTCCTTTTCTTTTTTTGTCAGTCAAGATCATGACTTCCTTTAAGCTTATTGAATTTTATTCATAGAAAAATTATATTGTTTTATCATTGTAAATAGCAACAGGTTGGTCCATAGGACATGATATATTTTTATAGATATTTTCCCTTTTGTTATATTACTGTGAGTACAAAGTTTTATATATAAGTCAATTGTCATAGAAAAACTCATAAGCAGAGCATATATTTTGTGTGAGTAAAAAATTAAAATAATAATCTTAATTTTTTAGTCATGTGTAATATCCATGAATAAAAGTATAGGGAAAGTAATAATATAAGCTTTCACTCATTAATAATATTCGTGAGTAAAAAATAAAATAAAAATTATTTTTACTCACATATACTCACAAATAATATATGTGATTAAAAGAAAAAGAAAAAATAATAATCACTATTTTTATTCACACATGTATAAACATGAGAGTAACACCTAAAATATATTAGTAAAAATATTTTGATCTATATTCAGGCTTATTGGCATTTTTACTTACACTTGTGCTGGCATGAATAAATGTAACATTTTTTTGTAATGTATTAAACCCAAATGTCTTCATGTTCTTCCAAATATAACATACCTCCTATATATATACTGCTGAGCAGAATATAAAATCCAAATGACATAATTAACTGACGTATGTTAATGCATAATACAAGCTTCTTTTATTCAAGAAAATGTGCTATTTGCCGCCATTGATTCTTTGAAGAGAAAGGCTCCAAGGAGAACCGTATGTATCATATAGTACTTGTATCTCAGTGATATATATATGTTGAAAAAAAATGAAAAAAAATCCTATCCTAAAAAATATCGAATTGGGGTTGAGACAAATCCTATTAACATATTTCCACCTGATGGTTGTTTAAAATCCTTGTCTTATTGTGCAGCCTCCTCTTAGCTGAAACTAGAGAAAGTGATAAAAACCCTCAGGAGAAAATGTCAACAGACCTCTAATGGACAATTGTCATATTAACAGCATAGATTTCAAATGGTTCATCAATGTCTTTATATGTTGGTGTTCTTCTGCTTGTTATTTAGGAGATGTTTGACCATCTTTAATGTCTATATAAACAGTATTAGTAGCTCTAAAGCATCTCATTCAGATCAGTGAGTCTAGTGGTCATTCTTTTGTTGTAGTCTGCTGAAAATGGATCAAGTTCAGCTTTCTAATTCTTTTGAGATGGCTCCCAGAGACCCCTTAGCAGCTCTGGAGGCAGGCAAGCGTGTTGCAGAGGATGTTGAAGTGGAGGAGCATTCATTGACCTCTAGAAGAACCATTCACAAGGCAAGACTTTAATTTCCAAATCATTCAATATTCATTCATTCTTCATTGTCTGATCATCAATGCTTCAAGAAAGAAAGCCAAAGTTTTTCTAAATTAATTGTGTTAGTTTATCTATTGTTTGTTATGCATGTATAGCTTGCTGGTGAGCTTGTAGGAACATACATTCTCATACTTATTGGACTAGGATCTATACTTGTGGACCAAAGGGTGAAGATAACACTGCTTGGTGTGGTTTTGTCTGGGGCACCGCAGTCACGGTGCTCTTCTACACTCTCGGTCACATCTCCGGCTGCCATCTCAATCCGGCAGTCACCATCGCCTTCTTTGCAATCGGGCAATTCCCTTGGAAGCTGGTATTAGCTCGATCCAACCTAAAAGTGTAAGCTGACAGAACGAAAGAACTAGCCTTACATATTACACTTGGTGTTTTATTAGGTAGTTCCATATGTGGTGGTTCAAGTGCTAGGCGCAACTATAGCAAGTCTAACTCTCCGGTTGCTGTTCATTGGAGTAGATGCAGACTTGATGCAGTCTCATCCCGCAGGGACCACAAGTAACTTGAACGCCGTGGCATGCGAGATCATTGTGTCATTAATCCTCATGTTTGTGATATGTGGGTCAGCCACCGATGCCATGGCAGTTAAGGAGCTCGCTGGAGTTGCCGTAGGAGCCGCCGTCTTCTTCAATGGTCTCATTGCAGGGTGAGAGCACTACTTCAAAAACATTATATGTACTCATTATATTGACAACCATTAAAATAATGCAGGACAATCAGTGGAGCTTCAATGAATCCTGCAAGAAGTTTAGGACCAGCCATTGCCACCATGAACTTCGAAGAGATATGGATATACATAGTTTCACCAGTGATCGGAGCTGTTGCTGGTTCAACATTGTATCACTTCCTCCGCTTGCCCAACTCGATGTTCAATTAGATTAATCATATTAATTTGTTGACGAAGCTAAAGATAAACACAAGTTTATGATAATCTTTATAATTATTTTATGTTTTGTTCATAAATATTTTAGAGATCTATACATCTCTGCTCTTTATTGGGTGTGTAAACAATTAGTAATTAATTGATAATCAATAAAGATTCCAATTCTTCTCTATTTCTATCATCATCCTCTTTTTTGTTTCTTATATTTTGTAATTAGCTTGTTTTTAACAGAGTACTCGTTGTATCCGATTGTACTTTTTTTGTTTCTATCATCATAACTGAGCATTTCTTCATCTAACGGATTACCTTCAGCTAGATATTTGAGATGCACCCAACGTATTTGACAATGGTCATACTCATCAAGTACTCTTTTCCAACCGAGCTTTTCACAGTCACCATCAGTCCCATCAGCATTAGTACTTGATATATAATAGATCTGCATATCATTGAAAATGCAGCAATGTGGTCAATAATAAATTAGTCACATGCAATCATGTATTCAGAAAGGAATTCTAATGGGTAAACACATGTCAAGTGTAGAAAGATACGTGCCCAAAAGGATCAATTCTTTTCTTTCTACCAGAAGATAGACTTGAAAGAACAATAACATGCTTCTTCCCCAAAATGGAAATGAAATGTGCCAGATTCTTTGCAAACTCAACCATCATTCCCTACGAATGATCATGCCAAGCTGATTATTAACCAATGCTCCTTTCTACAATATCATAAAATCAAGATCACATTTATGGATCAAGATACCCAACAGAGAAAAAGAGTGAGGTTTGCATTTATTTGTGTTGAGCAAAGCAACCACAAAAAACAGGGTCAGAAAAAAGTTCTTTTTTTCAGACGAGAAAATATATTACACATGAATTTAACAAAAATCTGAAATCTATGGTAGGATTTAACATGTTCCAAATTGTTGGCCAATGCGCAGCCCCTCTTCCCTCTATTATGATGGCAAGGATTCAACCCATGGAAGTACAGCATCTTACTGTGGTCAGAGCCTCAGAAACAAAAAGTCAACAAGATGAGCAATTCATTAACTTCAAGAACTCCCAAATATCCTCTTGTACACTGCCATTTTTATTACCGACAGATGAGAGGAGTTTATGAATGTACAAGCTATTAACTCAAAGATAAATGATGCCTTGAGGCTATACTCATCTGTAGTCTGAATGCTACTCAATTTTTTTTTTATTATTATTTTTTTATAACAGTGGATAAACCACAGTCTTTTATTTATGATAGATAATGATTACATAGGTGGTCCCTTTAATGGGGCTGATACATTTAGAGGTGTATTACACCTTACAAAGCATATGCCCTTCCGCCCTGTGGATGATCCAGAAGAGCCCTTGATGTCGGAGATCCCTCTAAAAACCCCGCGGAGCCCTCTACTCGAAGAGTATTTTCAAAATCCCTCCCCGGTGAGTCGTGGTTGGTCTTCCTCTCCTCGTGAAAGGCAAGGCTTCGCTTGACGCATGGATTCGATCGCAACTAGCTTCGACTTCTTTGATACATGGGCTGCATCAAACCAAGACAGCGTTAGGAAGTCAATGTCACGGATAGTTTTCATAAAAACGCGTTGTTTATCATGAAAATATCTCCTATTGCGTTCCAACCACACGGTCCATAAGGTGGCCATGATCAGGAGATTCCATTCCATACGGGTGTCTCTGGGCAAGGAGTGAGCAATCGTTGTTCTTCCCCATAGGTCTTGTACCCTAGAGGGAGTTGCATCTAGCTGTAGTAATTGTGTGAAGTGTTGCTAAACTCTTGTTCAGTATGGACATTGAAGGAAGAGTTGTTCTACCGTCTCCTCGTTTTCTTCACACAAGTAGCAAGTCGTCTGCGTCCCGTTCTAGCCGTGTTTCCTTAGGTTGTCTAAGGTAAGGACTTTGTTGTCCAAAGACTAGCCGCATAAAGGCTTTGGTTTTAAGTGGGCATGGTAGTTTCCGTGAGCTTTTCCTTACTTCCTCGGATCCCCCTGGGCCCACCGTGAATTGGTAGTATGAGTGTATTGTGAATTATCCTTGGGTAGTGAGCTTGTTGTGTCTCTTGTCTTGTTACGTCTCCGGCATTCAGATACCTTCCTCATGAGTTGCGCCAACTCATTAGACCCTTCTTCGTGGAGTAGTCTATCAAGGAGGATAGGCGGCAATGTGTTAGTTCTTTGTCTCACCATCTCCACAAGGCAGGATCCTTGTCACGAGCCATATCATATAAGTGTGGATATGAGTTGTGTGGGGCCTTTCTGTCCATCCATTTGTCGGGCGAGAAAATTATTGTGTTTCCCCTCCCGGCCTCAACCACCATGTTGTATAGTAGCGCATCCTGTTACTTTGTGATGCCTTTCCAAAAGAAGGAAGCTCTGTGTGGGGCCGGAGTATAGGGGTTAGGTTCGTTCCCTCTGTAGTATTGGTTTTTTAAAATTAGTGCATAGAGGCCCGCCTGCCCCGTGATTAGTTGCCACCATCATTTCCCCAGCATAGCTGTGTTAAAGCATCGTATGTTAATTATGCCCCAATCCCCCAATTCTTTTGGTCTGCATAAGCGGTCCTATCACACCAGTTTATATGCTTTCGTATCCCTCTCAACCCCTTTCCATAGGAAGTTCCTTCTGATTTGATCAACTGGTTAACTACCCATTCTGGAAGCTAATAAATGGATAGCCAGTAGTTTGGTATTACTGTAATTATAGAGTTGAGTAGTGTAATGCTCCCCCCTAGTAATAGTAATTTCCTTTTCCATGTTACAAGTCATGCTCTGATTCTGCCAATAATCATTCTCTAGTCCTCCTTTTTTGGCTTCGTGCCGGAAAGTGGTAGACCCAAGTATCCGATGGGTAGGCTGCCAATGTTGCAGCCCATCTCCCGCTCGATGTCCCAGGGTGTGTAAGTTAGTGCTTTAATGGGAATGATCTCACTTTTTTGGTAGTTTATTCTCATTCCTTATAATCCTTCGTAGATGGAGAAGATAAGTTTCAGGATTTTGAAGTGTTGTAGATCCCCGGAGCACAGTATTAGAAGATCATCTGCGTATTATAATGTGGAGACTTCCTCCTCTTCAGTTGTTCCAAATCTAACCGGCCCCCCTGAATAAGTTGGCTCTTACGGCATTTGTCATTATTGTACTGAATACATCAGTGATGAGAACAAAAAGTAGGGGTGATAGTGGGTCACCTTATCTCAGCCCTCGTTGGTAGCGCACATAGCATGTGGGTCTACCGTTCAGGAGGAGTTTGGCTTTGGATGAACTGAAGATTATTTTAATCCAAGTGATCCATCGGGGGCCAAAACCTCTAGCATGTAGGATGTCTAAGAGGAAATCCCAGTCAACCATATATATCAAAAGCTTTTCGAAATCCACTTTGAGTAGTATCTCGTTAATCCTTCCTTGTTTCATCCTGTGGATAAGTTGTTCGGCCGCCACAATGTTATCTTGAATACATCTCCTCATGCGAAAGCAGCCTTGATTATCACGTAACACCTTCATCGATTCGATTGTTCTCGTAACCTAGATCCTTCAACATGTATTCTTGATCCACAACACTTCACATATCCCCAGCACCATACCACGATATTCTGCACTAGAGCGAGCAACCACATTTTGCTTCTTGCTGCTCCATGTGACTAAATTATCTCTCACGAAAGTAAGCCTGATGTAAAGCGTCGATCATCAATCGCTCCTGCCCAATCTGCATCCGTATATCCCTCGACTCTGAGATGATTATTCTTCTTAAATAGTATCCCTTTTCCTGGGCTTCCTTTGAGATATCCCAGTATCCTCACCACTGCATTCATGTGTTATTCTCCAGGATTATGCATGAACTGGCTAACAACTCCCAAGGCATGTGCTAGGTCAGGTCTAGTATGCGCCAAATACATTAGCCTTCCAACCAACCTCTGATATCTTCCTTTGTTCACTGGTACCTAGTTTGGATCCACTCCAAGCTTCAGGCCTTCCTCCAATGGCGTATCAACTGGTTGATAACCCGACATGCCAGTCTCCCGTAACAAATCTAATATGTATTTTCTTTGGGACAAGAAAATTTCAGATTTACGTATGGAGACTTTAATCCCCAAAAAGTACTTCAGAGAGCCTAGGTTCTTCATTTCAAACTCTGTTGATAAGTACTTTTGAAGTGCCAATTGTTCTTCTGCATCATTCCCTATAACCACCATATCACAACATATATGATAAGAGCTATAATGTTGCTCCCTTTTCGCTTTTATGAATGTAGTATGGTCTCAATTGCTCGCCTATATCCAAACTTTCTCATAGCATCTGTGAATCTACTAAACTGTGCTTTCAAGATTGTTTGAGTCCATTCAAGGACTTATGTAGTCTACAAACCTTTTGCTATGAGAAACTCGAACATTGTATCCCGCGGCAAGTCCATATACACTTCCTCACCCAGTCTCCATGTAGAAAAGCATTCTTTACATCGAAGTTGATGTAGGGGCTACCCAGTTGGTCGCTAGAGACAACAATATCGTGATCGTATTGATCTTGGTTACGTGCACAAACGTCTCCATGTTGTCGATCCCATATGTTTGTGAGTACCCTTTCGACACCAATCTCGCTTTATAGCGATCAATAGTACCATCTCGCTTTATACTTCACGTAGTAAAACCCATCTACACCCCATGTGTTTCTTCCACAGCAAGTTAACTATCTTCCAGGTGGCATTTTTCTTTAGTGAGCTCAACTCCTCATTCATTGCTTCCTGCTATTTGGGGTCAGCCAAAGCTTCCTGCAAACTGTTAGGAATAGATACAGTGGATAGTTGATGGGTAAATGACTTGTTTGATTCCGACAAGTGATCAGTAGATACATAGTTACTCATAGGATATTTCATTTTATTTTTGGGATCAGGTTCATAGGTGGGTTTAGGTATATCTCGATTATGACGTGGAGGAAGACACTGTGGTGGTGGGATATCCAGGCCTGAAGACGATTGGTTATCATTTGCACAACTCGGATCCGGGAAAGGAGACATAGCTGTAGTTGGCAACTCTGACGATTCTCCAACTTGCGGGATTATAGCCGTCGGCTCCGTAGCTAATTTTCCAACTTGCGGGTCTGCAACCGACGGCTCCATAGTCGTCGGTTCCGGGGCCATTTGTGCATTCGGTATGGTATCGACATTTGTCCCCACTTTCTTATTCGATATATCAACACCATCCACAGTGATTGTGTTTGGAACCTCACTGTAATCCAGAGTCTGAACTTTCTGCCTTCTCTCCCCCTGAAGTGAAGGCTCGGGTAATGGAAAATACATATCACACTCATGGAAGACCACATCCATAGTAACAAACATCTTCCTAGAAGGCGGATGATAACAACGATATCCTTTCTAGTGTAAGGCATACCCAACGCAATACGCACTTCCTCGAAAGTACGTAGGTTCTAACTTGTTCCGCTGGTGGGGATGAAGATGAACAAAAACAACGATCCGAAACACGAGGAGGCAAATTGGGACTAGGTGGTGCAGAATAAGAGTTGAGAGTGCTTGATGTGCGTATGAAATTTACCGTCTGGGATGGCACACGGTTGATTAAGTAAGTCAGTAAACAAGAGCCTCACCCCAGTAGAATTATGGTGCATTCGCCCCAAGTAAGGAGGCACGAACTACATTAAGGAGGTGACGATTCTTTCGCTCAGCGACACCATTTTGTTGGGGGGTATACGGGCATGTTGTTTGATGAGTAATGCCATGATGATCGAGAAACCGACGGAGATCGGAATTCACATATTTACGCCCATTATCACTGCGGAGAACTTGGATGCAATGCGTTATATTGAATAAAGAACCATTTTGTGAAATTTCTGAAAGGCAGAATTTACTTTATTTTTTGAGTGTAGAAGAGAGACCCATGTCATTCGAAAGTACAATCATCAAGAAAGGTCACAAACCAATGAGCACCATCTGAGTAGCCATTTTAGATGGACCCCATACATCCGAGTGCACCACCAAAAATGGAAATGTAACTCTTACTTAAACTCGGAGAAAATGTACTACGATGACTATGTGCCAGTTCACAAACATCACACTTAAATTGAGAAATATTACTCTTTGAGAATAAACTAGGGAAGAGTTTTTGCAAGTACCCAAACGAGGCATGTCCAAGTCGACGATGCCATAACCAAACATCTGAAGCCGAACCAGTCTTGGACTTCTCCACCTGTGAACTGCCAACTGAAAGAGCTTGCATCAACCGCCGACATCGGCCCCGATTTCAAGTCCAAGTAGTAGAGCTTGTCCCGTTTAGTGCCATAACCAATCGCTTTCCCGAAGTCCGATATCCTTAATCACGCAGGAAGAAGGCCAAAAGATGACAACACAATTAAGAGCAGCAGTTATTTGGGAAACAGATAACAAGTTATAGGCAAGAGAAGGGACTACAAGGACATTATCGAGATTGAGGTTGTTTGTAAGAGAAATAGTGCCTTCCCCAATAACGGGAACAGAGCTACCATCTGCAGTGGTTACAACGGTTTGAGATGAAGGCTTTAAAGATTTAACTAGTGTAGAATCAAACGTCATATGTGTTGTAGCACCCGAATCAATTAACCATGTATTATTCATAACAGAAGCAGAAACCTTTAAAGCCTTACCCTTGTTACCTGTAGTGGAAACTAGAGCAGTCTCTCTCGCAGCCCCAAGTTTTGGAACATCCTTGGCGTCGGCCACAGAAGCTCGGTACTTGGTGGAATGCTCTGATTGAAGGACTACTTGGGGAGCATCATTGGAGCTTGTTTTCATCGCATCACCCATAACAACAACCTTTAAAGCCCTTCCTCTAGTGCCAAAGTTCACCAAGCACCCAAGAACACCACATTGAAAGAAATAAAATAACCACTTTCCTTTTTTTTTTTCAGCTTACAATAACCACTCTCAGCAAACCAATAAATAGCCTTTCAATATGGGTCCCACCGGTATTAAAGGAGCCAAGTTTTTCCTGAAGTCATTCAAACCAAAAGCCAAAAGTCCTTATGGCGCATGTAATTTTTGGTTGTGATTTATCTTGTGGGTCCCACCGGCATTTAAGGAGCCAAGTTTTGGTTGTGATTTTTCTTGTGGGTCCCACTGGCATTCATTGCCAACAACCATAACTGGTTGTGGTTCCCACAATGGCTTTAGTAGCCAAAAACCTCACTCCCGTGAACTCCAAGCCCTACCGCCAAAGTTCTTCACCACCTCGAGTTGCCTTCGTTGCACCCCACAAAGCTCCCCGGAGCTTGTTTCACCACCGCCGCCCACCGGCTCGGCCGGAGCTGGCCCTCTCAGATAGAAGCCTTCGCCGGAGAAGAGGCGCACTCGCAACCCGTTGGTGACGCCGGACGCCAACCCAACCGTAGCAGCACCTCACTAGCAACCACCGGTGTCGCTGGAACTAAGGCTCAGACCTCCTGAAGACGAAGACACCCTACTCCGAGATCGCCGACTCAGACCTCCTGAAGACGAAGAGAACTCACCGGACCTTCACGGTTCTGCTACCAAGTTAAAATGGAGATGATCGGAGAGATTCAACTGAGCAAGCCTTCAACGTCCGCTCCTCTCTTCAAATATATTATCTCAAAATCTTAAACCCTAACACTATACAAGTATATATATGTAAACATACATATCGGATCCGGGTACACACCACCCAACCCGTTAAGTATTAAGAGATAATCAACACCTGGGATTACGATCGCATCTGTGGGTGTCCTCACAAGCATCTATAAGAGTCGGTAGTGTGGGATCGAAAATACGCGCCTGACATCGTGTGACACCAGACGATATATCGAAGCACAAATATCATTTTTGTTTGTTTGTGGGTTCTTTTATTCCTAATAGAGGCAAGCCTCTATTATTAATTATCCTAGACAATGTCGTGGGAACCTCCAATTAAGGGCAAAAGTGCAAGTAGAGCGAATGAGAAAGAATAATTTATTTTATTGCAATATAATATGATTCGTTACGTATCAGTATATATATATATATTTATTTATTTATTTGCTTGTTTATTTATGACACCGCCTTCCCTCGAATCTGTGCTATGCCATTTGGAACAATCCGTCGGTCACCTTGCGCTATTATATCATTGCCTTGAGATTTTGGAAGGCTTTGTAACTAGAGTCCGTATCGACTGGGCCGCCAATTAGCCTTCATTTCCATCAAGAACTGCTCCCAACTGGGCTGCCGATAGGAGTCGTATCATATATGGTTGGAAAGATCGGGAAGTCTATTTTCCGATGCCGTGAATTTCATCTCGATCGGAGTTTTCTAGCAAAAGTTATCAATTTTTGAACGAGGAGTGGTCGAGCTGGCAGGACTGCAGAGATTGACTCCCTTTCCATCAAGAACTGCTTCTAAATCGGCCACCGATAGGTGTACCACACATGGTTGGAAAGATCTGAAAGTCTATTTTCCAACGCCATGAATTTCAACTCGATTGGATCTCTCCATCAAAAGTTATTGGTATTTGAATGGACGCTGGCAGAATTTTCTGCAGCAATACAAATAAATCGACAAAGATTCTGCAGCCTTCATCAACAATGTCCGTGATCAATTTCTCGCGAGAAATCTACAGCAGTTTTCTGCAATTTTCAGAAGCCGTTTTCAGCAGCGGCAATCTGACCGCGTTCTAACTGCAGTAAACAAAATGTGATTATGCTTCCAATTTGGCCCGAATTGGACAAAACCTCCCTTGTATTTCAGGATTTTGACCTTTCATACAAACATTTACACATCCATCATCCATCAATTACAATTTTCAAGCCTTCTAGCTTCAGCTTCTTCACAAAGATCAAGCATTCTATTTCTTTTATGTCTTCAACAACATCCCTTCTTGGAGACAAAGTGTCTATTTCAAATTTTGAGGCAAAAGATCCATATCTTGAATTCAAAGATCCATTATTCAAAGATCCAATCTTGGGGAAGCATCCGAAGTCTTGAATTCAAAGATCCGGTTTTCAATTCAAAGATCCGTGATAGCATCCAAAGATCATGCTCGGCCGGGTAGTAGCATCTTCCTCAATTAGCAGCAGCCCAAGAATGACGGCAGCAGCAACAACACCAAACAATAGCTCAATCAGCACAATAGCATCAATATCGTCTTCTTCCTTTATTTTGCATCATGAGCAACATCAATCTGCAGCATCACAGTAGATCAGTACAATAACAGCATCATCATCAGCTTCAAAACAGCATCATCATCATCAGCGACGCAGCAATAGGTCAGCAAATGACAGCGGCATTATCATCACAGCATCATGACGCGGCTGCAGCATATCACAACGTCTCCAGGAGCATCAACTTCATGGCAACGAGGTGCAGCGACCAGCGCGACGGCAGTAGAACGGCGCAGCAGCACATCGGTGGCAGCCCCTGTGGTCTTCAAGCTAGGGGCAGCAGCATCGAGGTAGTGGATCTGGGCAGCAGGAGGTGGACCGCAGTTTATGGAGATTTGGGAGCTTCAGGGGCGGGGGGGTGGGACGCTGGGCGGGGCGCTGAGGGGGGGGGTACGCTTAACGCTGGTTGGGACGCTGCAGCGGCGCCGGGCGCAGGGGACGCAGGCCACAAGACGCAGGGACGCGCTAGCCAGCTACAAGATCGGGTCCGCTACCGGCACGCTAGGGCGCTATACGGGCGCTGGCAGCTAGGGACGCCAGCCGCTGCGGTGCGTGAGCGCTGCCAGGGCGCAGGCCAGGCGCTACTGGGACGCTGCAGTAGTCGGGCCGGGCGGGCTTAATGCAAGCCGGAGAGGCGGCGAGGTTGATCTGGCTGCTGGGTGGAGGTTATTATATAACCTTTGTTTTCTTCTCCGCTGACAGTGGGCATCGACGGTGAAGGCATAGGAGACGACTTGGATCATTGATGGAACATGGGAGATGAGGGGCTTTCATTTTCGGCGGTCGATCGATGGATCCGAAGCCTCAGATCCTTCTACAAAGCCATCGAGAGATGTGCCAAGATCCGCTTGTTCGACCGACTACCACACAGCTTCTTGCTTCACCACGGGGAGAACCTGGAGGGGATCTCCTCCCCCTTCCCAAAGTCTTCTCTTTTTTCAAGAGGTCTCCCCTCCTTTATTTATAGATCTTCACAACCTAGATGATAAGGTTGAAATTTTAATTTGAGTTTTAATTATCATTATCTCATAATCTAGATAAGATAAAAATTTTGAATTTTAATTTTAATGATCATAATCTAGATTTAGGTATAACCTTGAATTTTTGAATTTTAATCATCAAGAGATTAGATCAAAAATTTAAATTTAAATTTTAATGATCATAATCTAGATTTATGACCTTGAATTTGAATTTTAATTCATTTATTTTTTGTCTCAGATTTGTGTTCTCGGACTATCTTGGGATCTGTGGTTTCCGAGGTTGCCTCGGATTTGTATCTTTAGCTTGCCTCGATACTAATCGATATATTTTTATTTTAAATTTAAAATATCTTAATTTCAAGATACTTCTAGGAATATATTTCATTGGCACCCTTCAAATATTGGCATATTGTAATTTTCATGCATATATATATTTATGTGTATGTTTTTTTTTTGACACAAACAGGTAGCATCTAGAAACCCTAAACGCAACCTCGTCGAGCGTCGAGAGAGAGACCAAGGGGAAGTTCAAAGGGCTTATGCCAATGTACCGTGGGAGGAAGATTGAGTTCCTTTTCATCGGTGCTCGCCACGCGAGGAGCACCTTCTGGACGAAAGCACGGACCGTGGTTTGAGACAACGTCGGTCACCGGAGTTCACCTCCCAGGAACCCTTCGAGCCGTCAACCCATTCTGGTGAGTGATCTCAGCCCTCTCAAAGAGATAGTCTGATCTGGGTTTGTATGGGAGGGTTCACATCCATGCAATGGGCAAAGGGTTTAAGAGCTTGTTAGTGGAATGTTTAGCATGCACAAATGTTGTGCATGAGTTCTCTTCAAACTGAGCATTGTTAGGGTTCAAAACATGGAGATGAGGTTAGGTTTTAGATGGATATGCATGCATGATCTCAAGTATATACATGCTCTTTAGTTTAGCTTGTTTAAGATAATAGTGATTGACATGCATGAGTAGGTATGAATATTGAGGTGGTGTATGAGTTGAGGTTGATCATGGTTTAGATTACTTATGCTTGCATGAATGGTAGGGTGCAAAGAAAGGAAATGATACTATCTCTGTCATGAAGCAATGGGATGGAATTGTTGGTTCAGGGTTATCTATAAGGATTACTTGAGGGTATAGTTGGAAAGTTTGTGATCTGGTTTAGAGAGTTAGATACCAATATTTAGATCTCTTGTTGCTACCAATGTTTTTAAACCCGGACCGGGAAGCGAACCGGTCTCACAACTTGGTCACGGGTTAGTCTGTCAGACCGGATGACCCATTCCGGTCCAACCGACTATATATATATATAAAGATCAACCATTGCCTAACAACACATAATCCTCTTCATTACAAAACATAATAGAAACAACAAAACAAAGACAAAGAGTACTAAGTCACTAAAAACATAACAAAACATAATAGAAACATTTTCATTTAATTTGTTGAATGAGGTGAAAGCCAATCTTCTTCATCTAAATCATTGATAGTATTTCCTTGGACACCAACCATTGCATTATCATCATTCTCAATTGCCACCATATCATCTTCATTGCCACCTAAAAAAACATATATAAATTAAGCATCAACAACATTAACTATTGTAAAAATAATAGTTCAAGAAATTAATAAAACTAACCATTAGACAAGTTGGTTGATTCTTCACCCATTCTTGGTTGCTCCTCTAACATAGATTCCAATTCATCATAGTTAAGTTCTCTTTCCGGTTCCTCTTCCACCAAAATTCGGTTTTATCAATACACTCATAATCAATTGGATCATAATGTCTACTTTTTGAAGCCAACCTAGGGAAAAAAAAATTAAAAAGGTTAAATTTAATCAATGATTCAATGTCATATAGAGTATTTTAAAAAGAAATCTTCATACCTATGTTGCAAACGTAGGTTGTAGTGAACATATACCAAGTCATTGAGCCTTTGGTGCTCCAATCTTTTTCTTTTCTTGGTATAAATACGTTCAAACACACTCCAATTACGTTCACACCCCGAAGAAGAAGCGGTTTGACTAAGAATTCGAATTGCCAACTTTTGCAAATTAGGAACATCACAAGCAAAGAATTTCCACCATTCATCTATGAAATTATAATAATAAGATTACTTAAGTATATTGAACAATCATAGAAATGTAAAAAATTAATTATTATCATATAAGTTAAAATAAAGTAATTTTATTCTTACCGGGAGTAGTAGTCTTGCAAGTGCTTATAGCAAGTGGACGAAAGCAAAAAGTCTTTTTGCCTTTCTATAAATAATTTCATCTCTTCCATTAATTCAACTTGATTTAAAACAATGTTTGTCGCCAATCACATCAAGTATGCCTCGTTGGACCTTCAATTTTTGGCACAAGTTATGCTCATCATAATCAAAATGCGTGATTCAACTACTATGCCAAAACATGAACCGCTGTACATAAAGTCCTACTCCTTCGATCCTTGATAATGGAAGTATAAGGCTTGTACAAGTGCTTCTTTCTTTTGAACAATTCCTTAATGCCTTTACAAGCCCTATATATCCCATCATACACATAACCCATTGTCGACTTCTCATCCGAATGACAAATCCAAGAATAAAACTAAATAGTGAACCCATTATCTTCACCAATATCAAACAATTCCTCCAAAAATTTTCATCCAAAAATAATTTGCTTAACTTCTCTCCCTTTTGCATATTAAGAAACTTTTTGAAGTCTCAAGACACAAATCCAATGATTGTAAGTAATCTTTATGGTCATACAAACTCTTCAATGCAATAAAAGTGGTGGCAAACGAGTAGCTCCGTGGATCTAATAACTTCTGTCCAATTTGGTTGTTTTCTCAACCAATTCAAAACCCATTTATGATTATAGATGAAAACAGTTACCTTTGAAGCAAGAATCGCCAAACTCTTAACAATAGGCATTTCACTAATATCTTTGAAAATCAAGTTTATGCAATGCGCTGCACATGGAGACCAATAAATGTCAACATATTTCTCTCAGAACCATCCTTCCAAAGAAATTTTATAATTAGCCCCATTATCCGTCACCATATGAACTACATTTTTAGGACCAACCATTTCAATGATTTCAAGTAAAAAGATTGCATAATGTCTCGTGATTTGTGATAAAGCTTGAAGCATCAACTCAATTTAATGAATGATATCCCTTTAGGAGAATACACCAAGACATTGATAAAAAATCTTTGTCCTGATATCCGGCCCATCCATCACCCATGATAGTGCATCCCTGCTTCAGCCCAAGTTCTTTGAAAACTATCAATAATCAACTTCATTTGTTGCTTGCAATCTCTTAACATGTTAGTTCTCAATGCATGATATAACTAGGACCGTATACCCATGGCCCATACTTGCTATCTTGCTAATTGCGCCTTGGAAAAGGGAGAGTTGGATAAAGATTCAATGGAATACAAGCATGATAAATTTCTCCTTGCTTTGCAAAGAAGCCTTTATGCTAGGTTGGGTAGGATCGGAAATTCCATGCTTGAAATATGATTCAATACCACAAGAAGCCTTTCTTTTTTCCTTTGAAAGTTGCACTACTTTTGGCTACTTGACCAGAAATATCTTCAACATCATCTCCTTCAAATCCATGCATAGATTCACCATGACCAAGAGGATTGACATCATCAAAAATCCTTTTTTCTCTTTAGCCTTTTGAGCATTCTCTTGCAATGATCCTTGCATTAAAAACCGAACATCTGAAGGTATTTTTTTGCATGAATCAACATTTCCTTTTGATCTAGCTAAATGTTGCTTCATTCGGTTGATCCCTCCTCTAGCATTTTGCTTACCACAAAAATTACACATCAAAATCCTCCTTCCTTGAGAATTTTGCGTCTCACTTACATATCTCCAGGCAATATCCCTTTTTGTCGAATATTTACACCAACAAAACTAGATTGCACTTCATTTGATGGTGTCGATCCCGATTCAACAGTATCCATATTATGACAATCTATATAAGAAAAAAATCAGAATAATTATTACTTTTAAAACCAATTATAATTGGCAAAAAATACAAAATCAAAGTTAGCATTTTAATGCAAGGATAAACACCATCAAATGAATACATAGCTATCAGTCCAAAAAAGTTCATCAATGATTACCAAGAAAAAAAAAACTTGAAAACTATACCAGAAAAACAAAAAAAATCTAAACTTTTCAGAAGCTGAGCTGAAATTTGCATTCAAACACATCAATGAAAATTGATACTTTGGGCTTCTGAAAATTGATGTTTTCTCTTTGATAAATCAATGAAAATTGATACTATGGGCTGAAATTTGCATTCAAGAACCAAACACACAATGAAAATTGATACTATGGGCTGAAATTTGCATTCAAGAACCAAACACACAATGAAAATTGATACTTTGTGCTTCTGAAAATTGATGTTTTCTCTTTGATAGATCAATGAAAATTGATACTTTGGGCTTCTGAAAATTGATACTTTGATGCAAAAACAAAACATAATCAAAATAACAAGCACAACCGACATCCAAAAAGAGCATGAACTGTATCAAAATTTACATAGATAGATAGCTATCATCATCATTATCATCAAAATATCAAATTGATCATCCAAGCCAAGATCCAACTCTAATCAAAATAACACCTATTCATAACAATTGCAACAAAATACACAAGATTCACTCACAACAAGAACATCAACAAGCTCCAACTTGGACTAGAAACAATCAAATGAATACATAGCTATCAGTCAAAAATAGTTCATCAATAATTACCAAGCAAAAAAAACTTGAAAACTATACCAGAAAAACAAAAAAAAAAAAAAAAATCCAAATTTTGCAGAAGCTAAGCTGAAATTTGCATTCAAACACATCAATGAAAATTGATACTTTGGGTTTCTCAAAATTGATGTTTTCTCTTTGATACATCAATTAAAATTGATACTATGGGCTGAAATTTGCATTCAAGAATCAAACACAATGAAAATTGATACTTTGATGCCAAAAACAAAACATAATCAAAATAACAATCAAATGATTCAAATCAATACATAGCTATCAGTCACAAAAAGTTCATCAATGATTACCAAGCAAAAAAAACTTGAAAACTATACCAGAAAAAAAAAATCCAAACTTTTCAAAAGCTAAGCTGAAATTTGCATTCAAACACATCAATTTGTCAATAAACAAAAAAAAAAAATAATCAGTGCAGGAAGCCCTAATTAGATAAAACTAAGAGACATACCTCTTGGAGATATAAGAATTAAGAAGATGCTTGTCTAGGGCTCTAGGCGTTCGTTACCTGCTGCTCCGTTGTCAAACCAAAACCTAACATGATTTTCAAGTAAACTTACACCATCCTAAATGCAAATAATGAAATAATACTTTACTAAAGTTAACTCTTGCGAATAAGCTACCTCTCACGGCGGAGACGTATCGTTCACCGGACCGGCGAGAAGAGGGAGAAGTAGCCAGTAGCAATGTTGCGTGGATCCGCTCGTGCCGCTGGCCAGCTAGGGTTTTGATTCTTGAATTTTATGTTTCTGTTTTCGCTCAAGGCCCCGCCCAAGCTAACGTAAAGAGAATTTAAAAATAAAAAATAAAAAAACACAGGAACCGGGTTCCGGTCCAACCGGCTAACCAGGCCGGGTCAGCTGGGTTTGACCGGTTCACCACTCGGTCAATTTTTGGTGTAAACCTGGACCGGCCGGCTCTGCCTCCCTGCCTCTACTCCGCCCAAAGACAGTTTAAAAACCTTGGTTGCTACCATGATGGTGGGCGGTAAGGTACACGCAAGGGCCAGTGTAGGTGTTAAGATGAGTGGTATGTTTTTATTAACATGAGGATGCTCTAAGACAGTAGAGTGGCCTTGGGCTTTGGAGTTTTACTTATGTTATCAAGTAGAGAAGATCTATTGCTTTCATTGTCATGTGTGAGTAATGAGATAAAAGGATCATTAATTTTATAGTCATTGATGATGGAGTCCCATTTGATAATCATAGAGGATGATGATGATAATGTGGGTTAACTGTGGAGGTGAGGAGATGAGTGTTAATGGAGGAGTTTAGATTTGCTTGAGTGGGCTTCGAACGGGTATTTACAAATGGGCTCAAACTAATAGATCTAACATTAGTCTAACATTAGTAATTGAACCATCACCCAACTTATCATGGCGTAGATGTTATGGAGGGCCCAATAAGAGCTATAATAATACCAAGTAGCAAAAATAGAGAGAAGGTGTTGAGTCACATCAAGGTGCTAAGTGGCTTAAGTAGTCAATAACCACCAAGCTAGTCAAGTTGGCTAGTGGGCTTTGATAACTTAGAAATATTAGTGGGCCTCGGGTTGATGATTGAGCTAAGTTAGAAGAATAATGGGTGTGATTGAGAAGGTTTGGGCTTTAGATCATGACTTAGTCAAGTTGGTTTATGGATTGGGTTAAGTGAGAAATGGTAGTGGGATAATGAATTTCCAAATGGGCTTTGGATCATGACTTAGTCAAGTTAGGTAGAAGTTGACGAGCCTTTGGCCGAATAAGAGTAAGTTAGGTTGATGAGAAATTTGGTACTTAAGAAGATTCTAAGACACTATTTTTATTGCTACTAGATTTGTACGTAGTGACGCGCCAGGAGGAAGTCCCGTGGGATTCCAGACTTCATTAGTAGAGGTAAGTACTCTGGCCTAGTACCTTTATTCTTTGGTTGATTGCTTTCTTGAATATATGCTTGTAAGTACTTTTGCCTAGCTCTCACCCAGTGATGGGTTTCTTTGAACTTATTGTTACCTAGTTTGTTATGTTCTTTGTTGGTTTCGTGCTTGTGCATGTTGTTATGATGCCTTGGATCTCTGTTGTTGATTCCCTACATATACTTGGTTTATTGCTTTCATATTTGTTATTTGGATGCTGGTATAAGTTGTTGTTGGATGCTCACTGAGCATGCCACCGTGGACCGAGACATTACTGTGCGACTCGTGGTGCTTGTGTTTAGGTTTGGTCGGTATGCGTCAGTGGAGTGAGCGGGCTCGCTGAGCATGGCAACCTGCCATCCGGCACTTGACCATCGAGGCACGTGGCACTTGTGCTGACCTTGGATGTGTGATTGGTTGAGTTTAGGGGCCCCATTTGATTGGCTTGTTGTGCTGACTGTTTTGATATGTCTTTCTTGACTTATATGTTATTGTCTGGTTAGATTCATTGTGATACCTGCAGAATACTTACTGAGCTTTCCTTTCAAAAGCTCATTCTACTTGCTTTTATCTCTTTTCGGTTTTGAGGATAGATGATTCAGATTTAGGAGCTAGGTAAGGGATTGAAATAGCTCGACGAGGTTCGAGGACCTCAGTTTTCCTTTGTGTGTGAGATTGTATGTGTTTGTAGGACCCTATAGGGCCTGATTTTGTGTAGATTGATATAGGGTATTTTGAACCCTGACTTTAAATCCCGTTGTAAGAACTCTGATTATTGATGTTAATGGATTTATTTTATTGCATGTTTTTGATTTACTTAGGCCTTGTATCCGAGTGGGTCCTTCTCCTCTTGGGTACGGCCGGTCTGTGCACGTGCCCGAGGCCTGAGGATCGGGTCTGGGCGTGACAGCTGCAAACCCTGAGACAAGAATTTGACACCCTGTAGATGAAGAGTAACAAAGGAGTGCAGGAATATATGTCTTGAGTGTTGGGCGTAATCAACCAGTTGAGGATGTATGGTAACCCTCTAACAAACCAGACAATGGTAGCCAAAGTTCAGAGAAGCTTAGCTGCAAAGTTTGATCACATTGTTGCTACAATAGAGGAAGCAAAGGACTTGTCTACTCTCACCTTGGATGAGTTTAGTGGCCCCTTGCAAGCTCACGAAGTCAGGCTCAACAGATTAGTAGAAAATACAAAAGCTAAAGCCTTTCATGTTGAAGGGGAGGCATCTGAATCAAAGAGGAGTAAGAAGGCTGTTAGCAGAGGGAGGGAGAGGCTCATTCAGAAGAAGAGGCAGAGGAAGAGGCCGTAGGAGAAACGTAGACATATAGTGGCAACAACACACTGATCTAAAGTCATACAAAAGTAATATTCAATTCCACAGTTGTAAGAACTATGGGTATGTCAAGACTGAGTGTTGCTTCAAAGAGAAGGCAAAGGAACCTAGTCAAGAACAAGATCAAGAGGTCAGTAATCTCTTCATGGCACATGCTGACTCTGAACAAGCTTCAAGCAGTGTATGGGTTGTGGACAATGGCTGCTCCAACCACATGACAAGCATGAAGGAGCTCTTTAAAGACTTGGATGAAACTTAGAGGCAGACTGTGAGGCTTGGAGACAACAAGAAGGTCCAAGTTGAAGGCAAGAGGATAGTTGCAATCAAGAAAAACAATGGCAAGGTAAAGCTACTACAAAATGTTCAATATGTTCCAAGATTGGCTCACAATCTCTTAAGTGTAGGCGAGCTGATATCAGAAGGATGCTCACTGCTGTTTGATAAAGATACATGCCAAATTAAAGACCAACATACAAGTCATACACTCGCCAAGATCGAGATGACAAAGAACAAGATGTTCCCTCTTGAAGTATCCAGTATGGAGCATCTTAGGCTAATGGTGAGTGAATCCAAGGACTCAACGTTATGGCACCTGAGATACGGGCATCTCCACTCTTAAGGTCTGAAGATACTGAGCCAGAGAAAGATAGTGGAAGGTCTTCCACAAATCACAGACTTGAAGTTCTGTGAGAGTTGCATTCTAGGCAAAAAATTCAGAAGGTCATTTCGGTCTGGGAGAGCGTGGAGAGCATCAACACCACTAGAGCTGATACATGCTGACTTGTGTGGACCAATGCAGACTGTATTACTGGGAGGTAATCACTTTCTTCTCCTATTTACTGATGATTATACCAGAATGAATTGGGTATATGTCATAAAAACCAATCTCAAACATATGAGAACTTTAGGACATTCAAGTCTTTGGTGGAGAAGCAATGTAGGTACTCTATCAAATGCCTGCGCACTGATAGAGGAGGAGAATTCCTATCCAGTGAATTCACTGACTTCTATGAAGAGAATGGGATCAAGAGAGAGCTTTCAGCTTCTAATACACCCCAACAGAACGGCGTGGTGGAGAGAAAGAATCGAATAGTAGTCGAGATGGCAAGAAGTCTACTCAAAGAAGGAGGTCTTCCAAACAAATTCTGGGGAGAAGCTGTAGCAACTTCAGTGTACTTATTAATGAATCGAACACTACTTGAAGCCGGGAGCAATAGGAGATCTTCACTAAGTCATTTACGCGTATTTGGATGCATTACTTACACCGATATCTTCACAACAACATCAAAAGTTAGATAGCAAGTTTGTTAAATGTATTCTCATTGGGTATAATAATGAGTCCAAAGCTTATAAACTATATAACCCTATTACTTGTAAAGTGATTGTTAGTAGGGATGTAGTCTTTAATGAGCATAATAGGAGGATATAGAGTCAAAACAATGAAGAACCAGAGCTGAAGATCCCCCCAACAACAGTTGAAGCTGCACCACTACCAGGCACCTCCAAAATCTCCAATAATGGTAGTGCAAGTAGTACAAGTAAAGCATCCAATTCCTCAAGCTCATCAAGCTCAGAAGCAAATGAAAATGGTCAAATTTCCATCACAAGACCAACACCCTCAGATAAAAGAGTTCACAGGAGAGTCCAATCCATGAGGGAGATCTATGAAAGTTGTACCTTTGCACTCACTGTCTTAGACCCTATCTACTATGAGGAAGCAGCAGAGAAAGAGGAATGGAAACAAGCCATTCAAGATGAGATTGCAACCATAAGAAGAAATAAAACTTGGGATCTAGTTGATCTACCGGAAAACAAGCAATCAAATTGTCAAAAATGGGTGTTCAAGACTAAGTTTGGCTTAGATGGCAGTATTCAGAGACATAAAGCACGACTCGTTGCCAAGGATTATTCTCAAGAGCATGGAGTGGACTTTGATGAAACATACTCACCTGTGGCTCGATTTGAAACTGTGAGGTTGTTCCTTGCTTTGGTTGCTTAACAGATGTGGCCTGTTTATCAACTCGATGTGCAATCAACGTTCCTCAATGTGGAATTACAAGAGGAAGTGTATGTGGCTCAGTTAGAGGGCTTCATTATTCTAGGTGATGAAAACAAAGTGTATAGATTAAGGAAGGCATTGAATGGGTAGAAACAAGCCCCTAGGGCTTCGTACAGCAAGATCGATTAACACTTCATCTGCCAAGGATTTGAAAAGTGTGAGAATGAACCTACATTGTATAAGAAGAGTGAAGGAGAACATGGATTGCTGCTAGTTTTCCTCTCAAGGTGGATGATATCATATATATGGGGTCCTTCCGACCTATATGGTTGAAGACTTTAGGCTTAAGATGATGAGTTCCTTTGAAATGTCTACTTCCTTGGATTGGAGATCAAGCAAGATGAAGCAGGGATATTTGTTTTCAGAAGAATTATGCTAAGAATCTCCTTAAAAGTTTCAACATGCTTGAATGTAAAAAGACAGCTACACCAATGTATACATGTGAAAAATTTCATCCCAATGATTGCTCAGGTGAAGCATATGCAAAACATATAGAAGGTCAGATTAAAGGGTCGATATATTTAACTCACACATGACCGTGACATCACCTTTTCAGCTTAGGAGTAATATTCATGCAATGTCTATCAAGACAACATCTCTCAAGTAAGCAACAAGGAGAGTGTTAAGATACATTGCAGAACACTTGATTATGGCCTTGATTATACTCATGTTACGTAATTTTAGATTAATTGGGTTCACTAATAAAGCAATCAAGTGTGCTCCATTAAAGATAGGAAGAGTGTCACGCTCAACCTCGCCCGAAAGCATCGTGATCAACCGGCCAAGACCCTAATAGGGACTCGACCCCTATTCAAGCTCAAGGCCTCGTGAGACTTCTATACAAAGAATTAACCGTAAATAGCAATAACAATGAATTTATGAAATAGAAGAGGATAGGAGTTTATACAACTCCATACAAATACCATACTGGGTTATACAACCCAAGACTAGGATCTGATCCAGTCACCCCTAGTAATCCATAACGACAAGGAAAAATACATAATACAAGTCTCACACACACTGAATAAAAGGGGTACGCAGACCTCAAGATAAAACAACTCCCGAGTCACGCATTTGGGCTGAAACCCCTGCCTAGGCTCGTCCCTACTCCTCCTCGTCTGAACCTGGGAAGCACATAAACAAGTGCATGAGCCAAAGAAGAAGGCTCAGTAGGATCATTAGAAGAGCAGTAAAAATGGCGAAAGTCACTAGCAAAGAACAGAATAAAGGAGCATAAATATGTAAGTACAACAACATCATGTAAATAACAAGTATTGGAATGTAAAAGAGTATACAAATGATGTTATCGTCCTCTATCAGAACCTCATGGCCAGATATTATACACCCTCTGTCGGGGGCCTTGTGGCCAGATATTATACACCCTCTGCCAGGGCCTCCGCCCGATGGGGTACTAAGTACTCGTGGTCAGATATTATACACCCTCTGCTGGAGCCTGGTGGCCAGATATTATACACCCTCTGCCGGGGCCTCATGGCCAGATATTGTACACCCTCTGCCGGGGCAGACTCTACTCAAGTACGCACAAGAGAATATGAAAGTAACAATCCCCTCGAGATATAAAGCCGATACATATGAGGAAATCCATCTCGAATATGTATTGGGAACCTCTCGAGGGAATAAGAGTACAAGAATACAAAACAATCGTGAACAAGATAAGAAGAATGAGATACTCACAAACCTCGCGCAAGATCCTACCTGATTAGAAGCAAATCATCGATCCTCGCCGTGATCTCACGCTGGGTCCAACCGTGATCTAGTAAATAGATGAAAATTCTCAAGTCTCTACACTTAGGTAATCTCCTACCTAAATACAGAATACGATTACACATGAATCTCTAAACTAAATCATGTTTTCCTTACTTAGCAAGCTTTTCATGTCCTTAAGATCTTTAGGATGCCCCTAAGCATGCTTAGTTAGTTAAGATAGATCGATCTAGAGCATGAAATCATTAAGCATGTTAATCATGGAACTAATCACATTTAGACATGTTAACATGACACAAATGGGCATTTATACTCAGGGATTTTCATGAAATTTCGGCGGTACTTCCCCTATTTATAGGGCCCCGCAAATATACAATCATTCACCATAACTATACAATTAACTTAATCACACTTTTCATAATATCATACAAGAGTGTTTAGACCTCCTATTACCCTTAATTCCCCTTAATCATCTTCTATTTCACAAACTGGCGAACCAAATTGACAAATATGCAAATTCAACCCCAAGTCGACTATGAAATACCTACGAGGGTTGGTCGGAGATCCGAGGCGCAAAGGGAAATCGATCACTACCTCAAGCAGCCGCCGCCACGGAGAATGGATGGCCTACCGCCGGGCCAACAAAGAAGGAGCAAGGGCTGGCAGCAGATCGGGCGAGAGAAGCCGGGCCGCGTGGCGTAAATTGCTCGCGGCGCACGGCCGGCCGGGCAGGCGGCGCTGCGGTCGCGGCGCGACGGCAAGACGCGGTCGCGGCGCAGACGGCGCTGCGAGCCGCGCTGTTGGCGCTGTGAAGTCGCGAAGCCGCCTCGCTGCTGGCCGGGTACGTGGGGTTTGAGCGCGCAGACGCGGGGCGCACGAGCTGGGAAGGCTGGCTGGAGATGAGCCGGTTGCGCGCAGTGGCCGCCACGGCAGACCGCCGACGGCCGGTTCTGGAGCGCGGCCGCCGCTGGGTCAGGCGACGGTGGGCCAGAGGCGGCGCTGGTGCCTACGGGCGGTCGTATGGATCGGTGGCGGGCGTGGGTAGGGGAAGAAGAACGAGAGAAGGGGAAGATGAGATGGTCGTGAGTTGAATAAGGGCTTGGGTTGAAATTTTGATTTTTATTAAAACCTAAGTCCAAGCCTTTGCTTTTATCATGATAGTTTTTCATATTATTTTATTTTAATCACATGCATACTATTGACCCACATGATCACTGTTCATGCACATGTTTACTATGCATTCACGGGTGTACTGTTCACTCACGGGTCTACTATTCTGAGTGGGGTCCACCGCAATAATCCTCTCATCCCCGGGCCCGACCTGGATCCGCTTAACCTCTACAACGCATGCCGCCGCACGGGCGTATTGTCAAGCAAATGGATCTGGCTCTCGCCGCACTGCATCCGGAGGATATTGGCTTTAATCATTTTCTAGTCACCGCTCACCGTGGCATTACGGGTAGTCTCGGTCCCCTACTAGATCCACCTTACCCGGACTTTATCTTTTCCCGCTTCCTTCTCAAGAATTGATCCGGATTACTTACACTTAACTGGATTAATCAATACTTAATTAGTCGGGTTTAAATAACAAGGTGATAATTTCCTCAAAATTATCCGCTTAAATATCTTAAATTTCCCATTTCGTGATTTAATAAATAGAAATCTTTATTTATTTCGAGTAGGTATTACAAAGAGTACTTCCGTGATATGTCTTCACCATGGGAATAGTTGTAGTTACATGGAGCTTCAAAAAGGTGAGATCACAAATAGATCCACAACCGACGCCGCAGTGGTAGCTGCATTATCCCATGGGCTAGCCGGATCCAAGGATCGCAAGGACGAAAAACAAAGAACCACGTAAATAGAGAAATATCTCCGAGTTCATTGAAATTTCATTAATCAAAAACTAAAAACCAAAGCTAGTCCATAAGACGGACTAAATAGCTTGAAACCATAGAATTCAATTATTTTGGAAATTTTGCCAAAAAGGCAAAAGTCCAAAAATTATTCAAATTTTAAATTTAAAACAAACCAAATAATTCAAATTTTAAATTCATTATCTAAAATAATTAACCAAAGTCTTAGACCAAATTAGAATCAAATCATATCCTAATTCGACAAAAGATTTGTTATATAAAATAGTAAAAACACCTAAAACTAAAGATTCGAGGGGAAAAAAATATAGAATTTGGCACCAAAAATTGATGCCCATTGAGAAGATCTAGGTGACTACATTGTGGGCGCCTAAACGAAGCTTCGATTGGGTTCAAACGCGGATTTCGACACAATCTGTGACAAAGTTATGGCCAAACGACCAAACACGCCATCCGCTTGAATCCTCTTGCATCAGCCACCCTTGGTTGGAAAGAACTCACCCTTGAGTTCACAATAGTGCCTTCAAAAACCATAAAACAAGGACTCATCGGATCCAATCTTTCAATCCTTGAACTTGTTATACTCGCCAACAGGAAACGACCAAGAGTTAATATAATCCAAACAAAATCACCAACATTAAAAAGTACCCGCTCAAATCCATGTCGTGTTTCCTTTTTTTAGAGATTCATTTTAGATAAATAATCGTCTGGCTTCTCCTTCCACTTGGTCCCACCATAAGTAATATACCACTGAGCTGTATGTGTCATAAAACACTTATCACCGGACCAGGACATAACTTTCCTCTCAGGTATACTATACATTACTGCTTGGCCAGTTTCCATAAGTACATTCTTGATCAATGGCTTGGCTTCTTGAACTTTCTTCCCTTTGAACTCCCCGACAAGCATTGAGCCATTAATGATACCTTTCCCGTATGTCAACTTTTTGCTTCAACAAGTTTATCCTTATCATTATGGCGCTTTATTTTAAGATCAACACAAATCTTCTCCGCAGCTTTGTTAGTAATGCGAATGATTGGTATAAACTCAAAAGGCAAAATCCATGCATCCTTCACCCAAAACATTGAACTGGGAGCTGGTTTTGATTTCAAATCCTGAAAATACATATCATCATCTGGAGAGTCATTCATATGTAATTTTTAGAGAGCCTCCTCGGACACCATGTTCTTACAACTGCCGATGTCAATGATTGCCATGCAAACTTTATCAACAACTGTACATGTATTGGTAGTCAGTAGACTCTCATGAATGACTAGAGTCTCTTGCCATCTCCATACAGCACATTGCTAGCCCAATCATCATCATAGATGGGCTCGCCATTCTCTTCCCTTGTAGTCGCTATAGATTGATAGGAGAGATCTCCTCGTTATATTTATCATAGATGGGCTTAGATCTCCTCCACCTCATCATTGTAGATGGGTTGGATAAACCCTTTCGATCGCTACGCATCATGGTGTTGGACTTCCTCGCTCGAACCCTCGCCACGCATAAACACGATCAAATCGCTCACTTCCGTGATGCTTTGCAGGTGGATAACTTCATGACTTGCCTCCGCAAATCCTTAATCATCAAACTTCCGGGTAACTCCATGACTTGCCTCCTCAGAGATCCACATTCATTGCCTCCCGCACTCGAAGTCATGGTATTGGACTTCCTTAGTAGGAACATGTCCCCCACGCATGACTATGACCACCACGCACCACGAAGCTATTGATGTCGATGCCACGTAAAGGGATGCTCTCTCGATATTAACTAACAACGAAAGCGTGGTAGTGATTAACCCCCTCGGCTCAAAAAAAAGGGGATTGCAAGGAAGATAACAAAGAAACCGTGAAAGAACCAAAGAATACCTCTAAAGTTCAAGCAAATTTCATTCAAAACAAGATCCAAAAAGCATGTCCATCGGCCGGACTAAATAACCTTGAAATCTCTAGAATCTCACTAAATTTGGTATTTTGTCAAAATGGAAAAATTCCAAAATTATTAAAATTTTAAAATTCAAATCAAACAAAATGAGCAACAAAAATCCTAGACTAAATCATATCCTAATTCAACAAAAGATTTGTTAACTAAAATAGTAAAAATACCTAAAAATGAAGATTCTAGGGAAAAACAATAGAATTTGGTAACAAAAATTGATGCCCATTGAGTAGAGCTGGGTGACTACGATGTGGGCGCCGAAATAAGCTTTCTGGATTGGGTTCAAATGTATGATTCCGACCCCCATAGCCAAAGTTATGACCAAACAATCAAACATCGCCATTCCGCTTGAATCCTCCCCGTGATCAACAACCGAGGCCGAAAGTACATAGCGTAGCCACTTCCTCATCTTCCAAGTAGTATGGATCAAGGATGTTATCTAACATGGGTGACTAATAGAAGGGTGGAACTCAACTCTTCCTCGTGGATAATAAATCAACCATTGTAATCGACTAAAAATCCAATTATGGATGGAAGGACCAAGCACATCGACATTAGATTCCATTTCATACGTAAGCTTGGTTGAAGATAACACTATCACTCTAAAGTTCTCGCAGCATCGAAAGCAAAGAACTCACATATATCCTTACCAAGCCCCTATCTGCACAAAAGTTTAGCTATCTTCGACTGAGGCTGGGATTTAGCAGCTATGAATTAAGGGGACATGTTAATGTTGAAGATAATTCATATAGCAGCTAACATGGACCAATGAAGAATTAAAGATCAAGTTCACGTGATGAAAAGATGGTCAAAAGACTCAGTCTCAGTTTGTTACTTGGTTGCAAAATCTACTAGAGTAATAATAGGGTAGTGGTTCTCAAGGTGTATGATGTATGAGTCTTTTTAATTTCAGTGTTACCTTTATCTTCTTGTGAATATTTCTTCTGAAGAAAGTAAACTTTTGTCTGCTTCTTCTAAAACACAGCTAACACCTTCGAAACCCTATATTCCTTGTTCTTCTTATTCTTCTTTCAATCTATTTTTTCACAACCATATTCCAACAACACTAGGGATAAAAACGAAGTGAGAACCTCTACCATTCCCTCAGACAATGAGGGGTAGAGAAAGGTTCATTTTAAGAGAAGAAGGATATCGCTGGAGAGCAATAATTCAGTGAAACCATCGAGAACCACCCACAATTATAGAAGAAAATTGCCCCCTAATGTTCTGAATGGTCCATTTGCCTTCAAATGGGTCACCGGAGTGCTAAATGTTGGAGATTGCTGACTTGCAGGCATTGCGGTCGGCAGTTGAGGCTTCTAGTACCCAAAGAGTGTGTAGGGGAAGCACGAGGAAGGGCATTTAGGCCAAAAGCAAGGTCCTTGTGGTTCCCAATCAACTCAGGGTTCAAAGAAGAAGAGGAATTAGCGGAAGAGCAAGGCAACGGAGCAATAACAGGGCAATGTAGAGAGAAAGGAGACCTCGGCGGAAGAGACACACATATCCCTCGCAGTTGACTCCTTTATCACTGAGAGCAGGGAAAAGCTTCGCAAATACTCCATTGCCATGACTACATACTTGCTGGATGGAATTGTATACCCCGCCAGTGTTGCAAAGGAGAAGAAGGAATACCTCAACCTAGAATAAGAATGGAGAATTAAACCTTTGTTAGATTACCAATTCTTCATCAAATTCCCCTTGTAGGAGTTTGCTTGTTGAAAGGAGTTCATGAGTGTTGATTTCGGCCTATTTGCTCTGAGTTTCGACAGATGGTCGCCAGAGATGTGGCTAGTGACATCGATGGCGGGCCAAAAGGGAGTGGTGATGGGTAAAGATCACTTATCTACCGCTCTACTTTGTGCAAAGAGATACCATCGTGAGGGTCTTGACGCCGAATGAACACTTGATTCACCTCGATGGCGATGAGGTTCTTCATCAATGGGCCGAGCCCTAGTCGTGGTTCGGCTGAGGACTTAACGATGTCGGTCGCGTGATCAATTGCCACATCGAGTTGGCAACATGAAATCAAGGTGGTGTTCGATCAAGCTGGAGCCACCACCGCCTTCTGGATAGTCAGCAAGTTGTGCAGGAAAGGATGAACAAGGTACAAGTCCCACGCCCGAGGGAGAGATTCTTTAGGGGAAAGGGCAAATTGGCCTAGCCACTTCACTGGCCACTGCAAGAGGAGGCAACGTCTCTTGGGCAAAGCACAACCCGCTCTGTCCGAATAGTGGCGTCAGTTAACCCCCCTCCTTCACTACCAATCTGAGCTAGCGTGGCCAACATCTAGTGGTCACCCAAGCACAAGTCAACAAGGCCCTGTCGCATGGCAACATACGCCATGTTGATGTGATGCTATTTGCAAGTGCATGGAGTCGTTCAAGTAATATCGTACCCAAAGGTAGGGTAGTCGAATCCACAAGGACCGACTCTACTTGTACTAATTTTTCCACGATTAACTTGCCTAAGAATAGGTGTGGAATTTGATCTAACCTAAAGGAACCTAAAGAATACTATGGTGATAGATGGTGTTTTTAGGGTTTTATCATTGCAGAGATTATGGCACTCTGCATCCCTATCCCCTAGGAATCCCTTGCTCGACTAATTTCCTAACATTGACTATCTTGTTAAAGTATTCTTAAGACGTGAAAAACCCTAAATTAGTTTTTTCTCGATCTCTAGGCAATCAAACCCTAGTCCCATACAACGACTTCGCCATAGGACTACATTATTGTTATCATTAACATGTTATGTTGTTCCTACTATTAGGTTTAACTCTAATCCGGAGAGTGTGTTGTGTTAATCATTGCGATCACACCAGATCTCTCGAGGTGCATGCACCCCTAATATCTATGCCCAGGTGTGTTGTGCTAATCACCGAGATTACCCGATCTCTCAGAGTGCATGCACCCCCTATTATCTATGCCAGATCTAGCTTGACCGAGATTTCTCTTCAAGCATCAAGAAACTACATATATGTGATTGACGCTTTTACACTAACAAACCACAAGCATTAAGCACACATAGATAATCCACAAGAATAATGAAAAGAAAAGCCTAGCATGAAAAGAAGGGAAAAAAGTCACAAGTTCATCCTAGGGTTCTAGACTCTGAGGCACCACAGGAGGTTTAGCCTCTCATACTATGAAAACCTAACACAAGAACTAAGGAGGAGGACATGATTAATGATATAATTATACTTTCCAGGTCGACTCATGCCAACTTATGACTGGCCAAAATAAATGTACTCTTTGCAGCCTCGAAACCACAACATCAAGTCTCCAATGCCAGTAAAGATCTCCTCCCCATCAGCCAAGACTACCACCCAATCTAAGCTATAGGTCTTCACCACCAAGAGTTCATGTACTATTGTTACTGTTGTTCGTTCACCAGGACTGTTGGTTTGGTTATCCACCCGATACTCCAGAAGGTTTCTAGGCATGTATATTAAGGACAGATGAGATAAAGTCTCACTCTCCTTGGTTAAAAAGAGGGTTGCATGAGGTGTACTCTCCTTTAACCCTCAAACTTCCCCCCTTTCATTCTCTCTTCTCTATTAAAGCCACCTCCTCCTTAAACTTTTCTCACTCTCATTATCACATGTGATCACACATGACATGAATAATAAAGTTACATCAGAAGTTTAACCCGATAACGAGTTTAATCTATAGGTTTATCACTACTTTACTCTTCCCAAATCTACAAGAGAGAAGCCACGCTGACATCCTTGTAACCATGCAGTAAAGTAAACCCATTTTTTATTTTTATTGTCACATGTCATTGAAAGTAATACCTGGGGAGTTGGTTCACTGAATGTGAATGAGGGGAAATGGAAAATGTATGGGAATGAAAAACAATGGTTAGTTGGTTGGAAGGGATTGGATGGGTAGTTCATTGGGAATAAGAAAAGTAAAAGAAGAAATTGTGTTGAGAACCTATAAATTGGTGAAAGGAAAATATGAAATTCTCTAATCTATTGGAAATCTTGAATATGTTAATTTTAATAACCTTGATTTGGAATCGGGCTTGGAAATATAAATTAATGAATTGAATCAAAGATAAAACTCTATAGATTATCTATATCTCATAAATTGTGTAAAGTGTATAAATTATAAGAGCTTCAATAGTTTAGATCATTCGATAGATAAAACCTCAGAGCAATTGTTATTAGGGGGCGTGGAGGAGAGGGGGTAGAGGAGGAATTGTTTGTTATTGAACCTTCGTAAGTATTCCACATATAAAAAGCAAAGCATTTTGTACAAGTTCATGGAAAGTATTTTCATTATAAAATGACTTGATTATTGATTTTATTTGATAGAAAAAGTAAGTAATCTATTTTCTGCATAAAATCGGAACCATGCATGTATATTGGGTTTGGAACTATTGTCAACTGCTTGCTTGAAAACTTTTAGTTATAGCTATTCTTCTTGGTATGTTATATTATTCTGTGGGATTTATTGTGATTTTCGTATATGTCTCCAAATGTGTCTATGTTTATACCTTTGTCAATGGGGTCAAACATTGACCGTGTCAACATGCCTGTTATTAACTAGTTCAACCCGTGTTGTCGATGATAGTAACAACCTTCTGATTTTACTGTGTTGTCGGTGGTAATTACAACCTTCTGATTTTACCGCGGTCGTCGATGATAATAACAAAATGTTCTACGCCTTTGGACTCGAAAGCTACCGAGGTAAAAACAAATGGAATTCAATCTATACTACATCAAGTTAATAGTGGTCATAACATGTTTGGGAGACTTTAGTATTTTGAGTACAGTACAAACCCTATGATTTTATGATTTTGCTATATTTTCTTAAATTATTATTCTTACAAATTTATTAACTTGATTTAGAACTGTTTCTGTGATAAAATATTATTATGATTCTTTTACTGTTGTTACCTTATATTGTTTTTAAATTTATTTATGATACAAAAAAACTCTGCATGGTTCACTTGTTTTTAATGGATGCTATATATATATATATATATATATATATATATATATATATATATATATATATATACCTGCGATGCTGCTTAGGCCTACGGACATTATGTCGATCCGGACATCAGCCTCCTTATTTTGTTCGAGCATGCTCTTGAAGGATTTAATCAGATGGATGGAAGATCATCGAAAATAAGCTAGCTTGTGAATTTCCATATAATTTGATGACCGCTTGGTCCTCCCACTTAATCGGCTCTTATTTTAGGGAAATTTTAACGGTTCGTAATTTCAAACCATTGGCTGGAGGATTAAACGGTCACCAAATTGTATGAAAATTGACATGCTAGCTTATTTTTCGATGATCTTCCCATCAGGATGGTTGAAAATCCATCAAACATGCTCCATGGGTCAAAATGGGAGATCTAATCTGGACCTAACAAGGTTCCACAGCCGCATACAAGAAGACACCTCAGATATATATATATATATATATATATATATATATATATATATATATATATATATTTATTTATTTATATTTATTTATTTATTTATTTATTTATTTATTTATTTATTTTTTCAGATGACGAGGCCGGTGACCGGTGTAGATAGTTCGGAGGGTTAACAAAAGAAAATCAGACCCATATCCAGACCCACCTATAGTTTTTGAACAAGTTTGTAGAAACCCTTTGTGTACATATATATAAACTTGTGTATATTATGTGGACTTGGATAACAAGTTTAGTTTTGTGTACTATTATTTAGATTTGTGATTATTATGTCTTGTATTATTCCCATAATTAGATTCTGAAGTCTTGCATATAAGGGGGGTCATCCCCACTTACATATGGCCGGTCTGCAGACATCCTGACCAGGTTCGAGACATGACACATGAGCCACCAATGAACAATATTATATGTTTTGTGGATTAGAAAACAAACCAAAAAATATTCAAATCGGAAATAAGATGTTTAGTGCTTTCTGATTGGACAAGTGAAGAGAAGTCTATACTTTGCATGGCCATTTGGTCAAACGGAGGACTTGAGAATTAGCTTCCCCATGTGTTTGCTTTGATTTTTATATTCTGTTCTTAAGTAGTGCTCGGATGGAAATCCTCTGTGACAACTGACAATGTGTGTTTTTGCAATGTCACCCCTGCAAAACTAATAAAAAATACTATTGCAAATTATGCAATTATAGGGGCAGATATGCAAAACTAAATATGTTATTAGTAATGTTTCTTTTGCCTATATACAAAAATAATAAAATCAGTATTTTTTATTTTTATTTAATTGAAAGATTATCTGTACTTATTCAATGACTTAAGCACCCTATAAAGTAGATGATAGCCATGGATTTTTTTTTTATCACCAAATAGACAAAATTTCCTTGTTTTATTAGTTTTGTTTTTTATTTATAGTTGAATACCTTAAATTTAGTTTTTATCTGGGACATGCATGCAATATCCATTATTTACAGGGTATATATGCACTCCAAAAAAAAAAAAGACCCAACTTACATTAGCCTCACACTATGAACCATAATGGTGATAAGATATGGTTTTGTTTTTTTTTTTCTTTATTTTTTTGGTAATATGAGCGGCTAGCCCCTATGTCGGCTCTTGGACTACCCATCATAGCCATTGCTCACACTTCTATAAATGTATCATCACTTACGAATCGAACTCCAAGCTCTCATTTTTTAATTGTAAAATATCAAATTCTAATTCACTTGGTCGCAAATGATAAGCGTTTGGTCTTTGAACTTTTCATAATCATTATATAAAAAATGGGTCTTCTCTTCTGATCTTTTAAATATTCCATCTATCTTGCTGTCTCCTCAAGTGAAGAGGTCGTCTCTTTTGTACACGTGCTCTTCATTAAACACCCCTTAAACACTTCCAAACGCTAGAAGCTAATCAAATGCGAAGCTTAATACTTGTCCATCTTCTCAAGGAAATCTAAGTTGCAAGATTTATTCAATTTAAGATTGACTATTGTTTTGGCCCTTCAATGTCTTAGTTAATTAGGTGTAGATATTGAAAACTTTTTTTAGTTAAAATTTCACTTGAGTGAATATTGTTTACAGATAATGACAAGTGATAAGTTATGAAAGGAAAATAAATCAATGATAAGTTAAAAACAACGTGTTATACAAAGATGGGATCTCACAAGTAGTAACATTTTCGTCATAACTGTGATGAATTTACTTAATTGCTTATCTCTTTAAACCTAAATGTCTTCTATGTTCTTCCAAAGATAACATACCTCCTATATATACTGCTGAGAAGAATATAAATTTACCCGACAAATGACAAATAATTAACTGACGTATGTTAATGCATAATATAAGCTTATTTTATTTAAGAAAATGTGCTATTTGCCGCCATTGATTCTTTTAAGAGAAAGGCTCCAAGGGGAACCATATGTGCGTATCATATAGTACTTGTATCTTATATGTTGAAAAAAATTAAATAAAATCCTACCATAAAAAATATTGAATTGGCCGGGGTTGAGTCAAATCCTATTAACTTATTGTGCAGCCTCCTAGCTCAAACTAGGGAAAGTGATAAGAAAACCTCAGGAGAAAATCTCAACAGACCTCTAATGGACAATTGGCATTCCATGCACATAGAATCTAGCATTCCACAACTCCAATAATGCATGACTAAAAAGATGATCAAGTCTAGGGATACGCGTTTCTCTTATTAACTGCATGCATAGCTTTCATAAAGTGGTTCATCAATGTCTTGATATGTTGGTGTTCTTCTGCTTGTTATTTAGGAGATGTTTGACCATCTTTAATGTCTATATAAACAGTATTAGTAGCTTTAAAGCATCTCATTCGGATCAGTGAGTCCAAAGGTCATTCTTGTGTTGTAGTCTGCTGAAAATGGATCAAGTTCAGCTTTCTGAATTCTTTTGAGATGGCTCCCAGAGACCCCTTAGCAGCTCTGGAGGCAGGCAAACGTGTTGCAGAGGATGTTGAAGTGGAGGAGCATTCATTGACCTCTAGAAGAACCATTCACAAGGCAAGACTTCTTCCAAATCTTTCATTCATTCATTCTTCATTGTTTGATCATCAATGCTTCAAGAAAGAAAGCCAAAGTTTTTTCTAAATAGATTGTGTCTCTCTACCTATTGTTTGTTATGCATGTATAGCTTGCTGCTGAGCTTGTGGGAACATACATTCTCATACTTATTGGAGTTGGATCTATACTTGTGGACCAAAGGGTTAAGATAACACTGCTTGGTGTGGTTTTGTCTGGGGCACCGCAGTCACGGTGCTCGCCTACACCTCGGTCACATCTCCGGCTGCCATCTCAATCCGGCAGTCACCATCGATTCTCTGTAATCCGGCAGTTCCCTTTGGAAGTTGGTATTATATAGCTCAATCCAAAAGTTTAAGCTGATAGAAAGAAAGAACTAGACTTACATACATTATTGCACTTGGTGTTTTATTAGGTAGTTCCATATGTGGTGGTTCAAGTGCTAGGTGCAACTCTAGCAAGTCTAACTCTCCGGATGCTGTTCGTCGGAGTAGATGCAGACTTGATGCAGTCTCATCCGGCAGGGACAACGAAAGTAACTTGAACGCCGTGGCATGCGAGATCATTGTGTCATTAATCCTCATGTTTGTGATATGTGGGTCAGCCACTGATGCCATGGCAGTTAAGGAGCTCGCCGGAGTTGCCATCGAGCCGCCATCTTCTTCAATGTTCTCATTGCAGGGTGAGTGCACTAATTCAAATAAATTATATTTAC
The DNA here is from genome assembly GCA_026586065.1 of Dioscorea zingiberensis. Lineage (NCBI taxonomy): Eukaryota > Viridiplantae > Streptophyta > Magnoliopsida > Dioscoreales > Dioscoreaceae > Dioscorea > Dioscorea zingiberensis. Next base: position 21,332,033 of record CM048821.1, on the reverse strand, counting down.
TCTTTATATTGACAACCATTAAAATAATGCAGGACAATCAGTGGAGCTTCAATGAATCCTGCAAGAAGTTTAGGACCAGCCATTGCCACCATGAACTTCGAAGAGATATGGATATACATAGTTTCACCCAGTGATCGGAGCTGTTGCTGGTTCAACATTGTATCACTTTACTCCGGGCTTCTTGCCCAACTCGATGTTCAATTAGATTAATCATATTTGTTGATGAAGCATATATGTTGATGAAGCTAAAGATAAATAAAAGTTTATGATTATCTTTATAATTATTTTATATTTTATTCCTAAATATTTTAGAGATCTATTCATAGGTCTCTGCTCTTTATTTCCGTGTGGAAACAATTAGTAATTGATAATCAATATAGATCGTCCAGTTCTTTTCTATTTCTCTCAAGTCTCAACATCTTCTTTTTCGTTTCTAATATTTGTTAATTAGCTTGTTTTTAACAAATAGACTACTCTATCCGGCTGTACTCTTTTCTTATTTTCATGTTATATGTGTTTGTGCTTATTAAGTTCTTAAGTGAAGTTAACCTTGCTGAGAACAATAATGATAATCTCGCCGGAGAAGATGAAGACAACCATCAAGCAACAATTATGGGGAAAATGTGGGAAGATGGTGTCGCAAACCAATGCCGGAGAAGATGGATAGCAACAAAATTGCCTCCTGTGAAGAAATGCATGATCATCAGCCTCGTGACAGACGGAGCTCAAAGAATTCTAGCAAGCCAGTGCAAAGATGGCGCATCCTATGCTGAGGCCCTCATGGGAACCACTGGGAACCTCTACCGTTCCCTCAGACGATGAAAGATTGATAGAGGTTTTGTCACGCCCCGAGCCCAAATTGATCGCTTCACAGATCGGGCCGCGATACATGTGGATAGGTTCCAACCGCATATGAAAGCGCCTCATAACCCTGCTTACAATTACAACAAATGCCCGAATAACATAAATTCTATTGTTAATACTCAAATGTTCAATCCAAAGATCCAAAATGACCTAATAAATGGGCAAAGTCTATGAAAATAAATTAGAACAAATTTTAATATATTCAAAACACAAGAGAAAATCCTTAGGGACACTAAAGACCTGATCAGCTCTAGACACCTCAAGCCCCATCTACCCACCACAACTAGCCACTCCTCTTGATCCTAAATAAAATGTCCAGAGATTAATGAGCTTGGGAGCTCAAGTAGTATCCACTAAAATATAGAACGCATGCGCACATTTAATATCATAAGCAATGTTGAAACAAAACTCAGAAAAGAAAAATTATAAAATAAGTTAATAAATTTGCTATAATCATATATATATATATATATATATATATATATATATATATATATATATACACGAGCATGATACTACGCGTCGGGCTTATCACCGCCAAGTAAGCAAGTCACGCCTCCATTCGATCCATAATTTCTCATGTACGGTAATCGAGGGAAATCCAAACCGTATGGATGGAAAAAACATCGAAAAATAAGCTAGCATGTCAATTTTCATACAATTTGGGAACTTGTAGGGTCTTCATCTTAAATGATGAAATTCTGAATCGGTAGGATTTCTATAAATTTTCACCCATTAAGATGAAGACCCTACAAGTTCCCAAATTGTATGAAAATTGATATGCTAGCTTATTTTTCAATGTTCTATCTATCCATACGGTTGGAAATCCTTAAAAAAAATGGTTCAAGGGCCAAAATGGGAGGCGACCTTACTGAAATAGTGTTCCGACCTACCTTATCAGAATCATATATATATATATATATATATATATATTATTTTGAAGATATCGTAACAGAGCATATAATCAAGAGACTTATTTTATACTCAAAATACGAGTCTCCCAAATAAATTATGACCACTAATAACCCTGGTAGTATGAGTCAGAACAGAGGGCTATTATTATAACCGACAGCACTGAAAATCAGAAACTGCTATTATTACCGATAACACGGGTTAAACTAGTTCATAACAAATATGTGTCGACACGGTCAATGTTTAACCCCGATTGACGAATGTCGTAATCGTATATAGTTTGGGTGACGCATCGAAAGTCAAAATAAATGTCACTAAAAATAAGTCATAAACAAAATGTAATAGCTATGTCGAAAAGTGTGTCAAGTAGGCGTGATGTCAATAGTTCTAAATCAACATACATGCATGGTTCTTTTTTACCAAAAATAGATTGTTTAGGTTTTTTTGAAATATCTAATAAAATCAATAGTCCATCACTTATAGTGAAAAATAATTTCCAAGAAATAAAACAATAATAATAACAATAAAAGTTACTTAATTTATAAGTGGACTACTTATCTCCAACCTCCAAGCTTAGTTTATCGGGACTCAAACCTCTAGACAAGAATCGGATCTAGAGAAACATAACATATAATTTTAAGAACAAAGCTATATATGGTGTTTAACCTCTCATAACAAAAAATATAATTCTAGCATGTACACACTAATAAGGATGAATGAAAGGTTCCAACCTCCCACCGTAAATCTAGACTAAGACTTATAAGACAAGTTAGATAAATTATCCTACTAGTGGCAATTACTAATATAACATAATCATGTATAATCCAAACCTGCTAGTAATTTCAAGAAATAAAAAAACATTCATAGTTTCAATATATATATATATATATATTTCCAACTCTCATTATTACATGGTTGCAAATGGCATAGACCTCACTTAGATAATTAAATTCCTCCTTTGTCCTCTTTATTTTATTTAAGTCAACATTCTTCTAACCAATGACGATTTGACACACTCACCACAACTAATATCAAACACTAATAATCACAACCAAAATAAAGATGAGAATGACAAAAAAAAATTTCTCCTCCTTTGAACAGGACTGTCAGAACCTATTTAACCATAATTCTATGCATGTTACCATGTTAAAATCAATGTTGCTAAACAACAAACAAGAATCAATTAAAAAAATCCAAACTAACGGACCATATAGAATCCTATGTCATATGTGCATCATGCCAGCCTAAAATCATGTAGCTATATTTAGTCACAAATGAATTATGCAAGACTACCATAAAATGCATTTCATTTCCAAATCTAATGTTAGGCGAAAGCATCGATAACCACAGGAATTGCAATTACGCACTCAAAGGTTAAATCAAATCTTTAATCCTTCATAAAACCTAGAAAATGAATAGGAGGAATGGAACGAGATACTAGATAAGAACCTGGAAATTCAGAGCAAGATGAAAAGAAGCTCTCTCCTTTTATGACCACCAACGATAACTCTAATCAATTGGGGATCCGCTAATAGAAACCGTAAATCGGCCTCGAAGGAGACGTAAAAGCTTAAAAAAGAACTAGGGTTGGGAGAGGGATGGCAGCGTGAGAGGAATAAATAACACGATTGTAACAATTTTTGGTTAAATTATGATAAGTATTAATCTATTTCACTTTTTAGCCCTTGTAATTTTATATAGTTATTTTAATTTATTGGGTGTATTATTACAGAATCATTTTAAGAGAACAAGATTGTCGGAGAGTAACAATTCAGTGACACCGCCGAGAACCACTCGCAACCATAGAAGAACATCACCCCTGCACGTCCTGGAATGTTCCATATGCCTTCAAATGGGTCACCGAAGTGCTAAATGTTGGAGATTGCCGAATTGCAGCATTGCGGTCGGGTCAGCCACTAGGGCTTCTGGTGCCCCAAGAGTGGGCAAGGGAAGCGAGGAGAAGGACATTTAGGCCTCAAGCAAGGTCCCCAAGGTTCCTAGTTGACTCAAGGTAAAGAAAAAGAAGAACTCGAGGAAGAGCAAGGCAACGGAGCAATAATGGGGCAGTGTAGAGAGGAAGGAGACCTTGCCGGAAGAGACACACAACGTGTCCCTTGCAGTTGACTCGTTCATAACTGAGAGCAAGGAAAGCTTCAAGAACTACTCCGCTGCCACGACTACATGAGTTCCGGGATGTAATTGTGGACCCCACCGTGTTTCAAAGGCTTAAGAAGGAACGCTGGCCACCTTAATGGGAATCGAGAGTGAAACATTTGCTCGATTGTCGATTCTTGATCAAATTCCCCTTGCAAGAGTTGCTCATAGTGTAGAGGAGTTCATGATTGTTGATTTTGGTCGATTTGCGTTGAAATTCAACAGATGGTCGCCAGAGATATGGCTGGCGACGCCAAGGGCCAAAGGGAAGTGACGATGTGTGAAGACCACTAAGGAGTGCATAAATATACATATTTTCATATCACGTTTATATGCACTTCCCATATTTTTTCCTATGGTTTCTTCCATTTTTGTGCTCTATATAGGTTTTGTGTCGTTGGATAGATAATCAAGTACTTAAGAGAAACGAAGCAAATTTTGGAGATATTCGGAGCGAAAAGGGCCAAAACAAAGAGTAACACGGTTACCAACACGGGTGTGTGTAAGAAGCGTGTAGATTTGAAAGATAATTTACTCGAGATTGCACTCAATTTTCAGTGGATAATGCAGACCGTATGCTAGATGACATGGCGTGTATCGATGACACGCATGTGGCGCCGTATATGAGACCGCGTATGTGTTAATTCCGAAAGTGAAAGTGATTCCAGAGAATTCCGTGAGAGGAACACGCCTAGGACACACCCCTGTGACATGGGGTGTAGCGAAAATCCAAGTGTATAAAAGGTCAGTCAGCCTGCTTTGAAAGGGGACTTTTGGCGGTAACATCCTGCACTTTCTAAGTCCATTTTCATAAATTTTCAAAATTTTAAATGAGGTTAATTAGCTCCGAAACCAGATTAATTATTTTAACCTCAAGATTAAAGAAAATCGAAAATTAATGGACCGACAGTCCAGCCTTGCAACTATAGGGCCGAGAGAAGGCCTTATTGGGCCAGACCAAAGTTACATATAATAGTTGGAGGTAGATGGTCGGCAGTATTAGATTAATTAAACCAGAGATTAATTAATTATTATTAATCCAGATTAATTAAATAGGAATATAAGACAAAATTAGAGTCCTGATAAAGTAGATCTGGCTGAGTCAAAAGCCGAGAAAAACGGATATGGGTCGGGAGAAGAGACGCACCCGCGATTAGGGTCAGCTAAATGATCAAGTCGCTCGCGAGCGTACCGAGTTCGAATCGGTAAAAGCTCGAAGTTCGCTCTAATTTCGAAGCTTCGAAAGCCGAAGCTCGAAGCTTTAATTTCGAAGCTCGAATTAATTTCGAAATGAAGCTCGAGCCGAAGTCAAGCTCGACGAGCTCAAACCGAAGCTTGAAATTTAATATTAATATATTAATATATAATATAAATATTGTTAAAAAAAGTAAAAAAATTTAAAAATTAATAAAATTAATAAATATTATAATATATGAATAAAATATTTAATATTTAGTATTGATATGTAATATATAATATAAAAAAATTAATTTATAATTAAGTTTTTAATTTCAAACTAAATCCGAGATTTCAAAATTTTAATTGAGTTCTTAATTTCGAAGCTGAAATGCAGCCTCAAGCTGAAATTAAAATCAAGCTAAATTCGAGCAAACTTATTCGAGCTAATTTCGAGCTCGAGCTCAAGCTAGGCTATTTCAAGCCAAATTCGAAGCCGGGCTCACCTCATCAAGCCTCGCCCCATTTACGTACCCACCCGCGGATGCTACAAATGTACCCCATATCACCGGGTCATCTTACAAGGGATTCCCGGATCTGGTCGGAGATAGAGACGATCCAGATAATATTATTAGTCACTCGTGGACACAAGACAATAATAAGATAAGATCAACGGATAGTTGTTCAAATTCTTTAGTGGGGATATTGTAGAAGATATTATTAATTAATTGAAGTTATCTTTAATAGATAAGTTAAAGAATTCATTTAATTATTAAATTATAATAAAAGTAGAAATATCTCATCCAAGCCTTTATAAGTTAAGAGAAAGAGAGAGAGAGAGAGAGAGAGAGAGAGAGAGAGAGAGAGAGAGAGAGAAATCTCTCAAATCTCTCTCTTCCTCCTCGCTCAAAGGCTCACCACTGCCTCACCTCGCTACTGAGTAATCAAGGAATCAAGCCACCACCGACGAAGTCTCCTGGCCACTCGGGCCTCCCCGGCCTCTAGTCAGTCCGGCCTCACCCTGGCTCGAAGCTCAAGGCCAGCCTCCTCACAGGACACGCCACGCCTCCCTCCCCGGCCACGCCAGCTTATGCCACCCTCACCGTAGGTTCCAAATTGCCGCCACCAGCAGGTTCCCCAACCACCGACCTCTATCCGCTGCCAAGATCGCCTCGAAGGCCGCCAACACCTCTTCACCTCACCGGACGCACTCTTCTCACCTTTGGCTCAGCTCTCCCCAAACCCCGGCCCTCACGGTCCCGAGGAGCAACTCCATGACCGAACGCCTCGGACTAGTGAAGGTTTGCGGTGAGAAGGTATAATGAAATCAGGTTGTTAATCGCATGAGTAATGTCTATATGCAGTGGCTGAAATTGAGTGGGATTGTAGAGGAGATTGAGAAAGTTGATGTCCGAAAGTGTTATTTATGCGTGTATATGGGTTGTGAGAGTGTAGATAGAATGATTTATTTCATGATGCTAATGTATGAGTTGTATGATAGTTAAGTTTAGTGTGATGAATGTATGTATATTTTCGGGAGCCTATAAATAGAGGAGGTGCTGCCCGATTTTTCTTGAAAATCTATAGAAGTTAAGACTTTATTAGAGATTAGTTATGCTTCCATGCTTAGTTAATAAATTACCTTCATTTCCTTGCTTAATATGCTAGTTGTTAAGTTTAGAAAAGTGATAATTACGTTAAGTGAAGATTTGTTAGTAGTATGGAGAAATACGTGCACAATTCGTGATTCTTATATCTTCAAGCATGTATTAGATCTTAAGGAGAAATTATGCTAAGATAGTTTAATGAGTTACCGTGATTTATAGTATTTAGATTAAAGTAACGAAGTTAGGAATAATGGACTTCAGATTTATAGAATTGCAGACTTCCAATTATCAGGAAAAAGGGCAAGTCCGGGCTGTCAAGGACCTGAGCTGCACCTAATTAGCTCCTGACTTATCTGAAAGTAGGGAAATCTACCCTCTGCATAGCTTCATGAGTTTTTTACCGTATTTTTATAATGATACAGCTTTCAGCTTTTAGAAGCATGAACTTTGAGTTTTATGAAAGTTTCCCGAAGTTTTATGAAAACCATTTTCATGCTTAGTATTCAAGAATGTAAAAGAGAAACAAGCCATAAATACAGCTTAGATTACATTCTATTGATGTACATGTATAGACTCAAATGCCAAGTGGGTTCAAGTCAGTAGAGCCGTGGAGTACGACATCGAAGTTAGGAGAGGGGTGATTTAAATTCCGCTTTAAGTCCTAATCTATCTGCTTTAAAAGCACTTCCATTTATAAAAATCAAAACCCCTTTCCATCCCTTCTGGATGCTTAGTGTAATGTGATATATTGTTGACCACTTGTATCGAGATATACTTGTTGGTCACCGGCCATACAAGATTGAAGTAGATGTGTAGTCGAGAATAGTCTTGTGTATTAGATGATGCCGCTGCTCCTCGCCTTCTAGAGATAGAGTTCATCCTCATAGAGAGAGAGGGCATGTGCAATGCATTACCTGTGGGGAATGCCGGCTTCATATTTAATTCACAAGACAGAGAAATGTAAAACTCGATATGCATTTTAAGAGAATGCCTTGATCAATGTTTACTTGCTCAAGATTCAAGCATGCATTCCAAAGATTTTTAATCCAAGAGCTTCCATTCGTATATACACGCCAGTTTTTCCTTTATAGTCATTATTATTATACGAGTACTGTTACACCCGACAGGTTGTTTCTGCTCACTGAGCTCTAGTAGCTCAGCCCCACTTCTTGACATTTTTCTTCGCAGGACGTTAGACAGAAGTTCTTCTAGAGGGTCGTCAACCACGAAAGTATATGATGATGCCCGTAGTCGGCTCAATTCGCGGTTCTTATGTTAATTTGATTTCGAAAAAGTTGTGAGACATTAAGTTTAAGACAATAATTATTTTGTGTTGTATTAAATCTCAATTTGTTGGTGTTTTAATCGATTCTACTTTGTTTATTACCTTCCGCTGTCAGATTTTCCCAAGAATTAGCAGACATGTACTTTAGGTTTAGGGTTCATTCCCTAAACCCGGGCCGGTGTGGCACCCGGTCCCTAAAAAGGATAAGGGTGTTACATGGCGATCTTCAATCGGCATGTACCTTTGGGTTTCGTGAGATAGGTCAAGGCAGAGGGAGACATCGATCCGTGAAGTTTATGATTATAATTATGTCTTCCTCTTTTATCTTTGTGATGTTTGTTCTTAGCATGCGAGGGTAAACCTTCATTGGTGACTCGGGTCCTTGAACCTTAGAATAAACTTTTGATTAATTTCTATTTTAATACTAGGTTTCCTTTTGATTATTCTTGCAAATTATACGCCTCCTCGATAAATTATTTTGGTTTGTTAGTGGGAAAGCTTACCACATAATTAGAGTTGCTTGATGCATGACAAGAGATCGTGGGTCAAGCTTTAGATACTCGTGATAGATAATAGAGGGGGGGCGACGCCGAGAGGTCCAGTTGGTCTCTGCCAAGTATGCAAATGTAAACTCACTCTCTTGATTAGGGTAAAACCTAATAGTGGGAACTACGTAACCCACGCCATAGTAAGCATAATACGTTGACGAAGTCAGCCTATGGGACTAGGGTTTTGGTTGTCGAGATCGACCAAAACTAATTTAGGGTTTTCCACTGGCCTAGGAATATCAACTAGGTAACCTCAGATAGTAAATTAATCTCAATTGATTCTTAGGGGGATAGAGATTCGGGGTGCCTGCTCTCTCTACTGGTAACCCTAGATTGCCAATTGTCACTTTAGTTTAGTTTTTTTTTTTTAGACTTATAGTTAGGATTAGATTACCCTCTATTTTTTGAGGCTAGATAATAGAATTCTAGTTACTACTTCGTGCTACCCCTCGTGGATTTGACTACCCTACCTTCGTGGTACTTTACTACTTGAGCTTAACTCTCGCACTTGCAGATAGCATTATGCACCGCATCAATCATTCATATGTCGCCCATTGTGTGTATAGAGATACCAAGTATGAGGGTGTTGAAGCTTATTGGGGACCCGATCCACCTAAATGGCAATGGGGTCTTTATCAATGAGCTAAGAGGTCGGGTCGAGTCCGCTAGGGACGAACGATGCCGTCAGAATCAATTGCCACATCGAGTTGGCAATGTGAAATCAAGTTGGTGTTTGACCGCCGGAGCTACCGCTGCCTCGGGATTGTCGCACAAGTTATGATGGAGAAGATGACCCAACCAAATACAAATTCCATGCCCGAGGGAGAGATTCTTTAGGTAAGAGAAGCGGGAAATCAACTGAAGTCACTTAATTGGCCTCTCGCTAGAGGCAGCCCTCAAGTGTCCAAGGCCGCCTATGAGGCCCTGCACTCTCTTTGGGAAAGTACCATCCGCTTTGTCCGAAAGCAAATGTGTTCCCTCACAACCTCCCTCCCCCACCACCGATCCGAAATGACATAGCGAAAGCATTTAGAGGCCATGTACCCCCCGCACATGTCGCTAAGGCCCCTCGCGATAGCAACTTACGCCACATCATACCATGCTATAGAAGCTACGCCAACAAGGTTAGATGATGAAGACAAACAAGGGGTCGCACATACCATGAGGTAGGGCCCATACCAATTACGGGTAACAAAGGACATGATGGAGGCTCACATGGGATCCACGAATGGCTCCAAAAAAACTTGGCCCAGCATGAGGCCCTCCACCTCAGCCATAGTCACCACTTAAGTACTTCCATTGCAGGTGTATGGACTTATAGGGAGATAACACATGGAGTGGGACTTGAGAAACTCTCAGCCTTAGTGAGAGGGGGCAGGCTTGAGTAGGTGGTCTCAATAAAATGCTTGTGCAAGCCTATTAGCTCGAAAAGGCCCATCTAATATGGCCCAGCCTAGCCGACGATGCCCACATCTGCTAAACAATGGCCTGGTGGACCGAGATGTCTGCTGAGCAAAATTGAATAACCATCCTCACTATCTACAATGTAGCCCACATTCCCATATAGGGCCCATTTCAGAGTACAATCCCATGCCCGAATAAGGGCCCATCATCCAATTTACAGGCCTAATTTGTTCCACAACAAAAAAACATTTGCAATTGGGGAACTACGTACATCGACATGGATCTCACCCAGGTATCCCTAAGGTACATTAAGAGGTCTTGGAATCTTATATTTGATGTAGCTTGGAGTTTAATATCGATCAACACCTAACCAAAGATGACAATGAGGGGTGATGCAGTGCAGAACAAAGCCAAGGAGGTGGGCATTAACAATGTGGGAGACCGTGAGAAGCCTCGCAAAAAGGGAAGATGGTGGAAAAGCCAGGGAAGAGTATACAAAAGTGCAAATGAAGTGACTAGGAGGAGAACCAGATATAAAATCAAGAAATATCACCCTAGAGAGAGAAGACTTCATAGCTCCTCCATCATGCTCCGTGAAAGACATAACCCACTTATAAATACAAGGTACACACTTATCCCTTGTAACTGCTCTCGCTTAACTCTTTCTAAATCGCCTCGACATTGAACTCCTTACAAAGGCCGCTTAAAGTAAGAATCGATTTGAATCCACTAAGTATGACAAATCAACCTACCCAACACAAGTGTATTGTTGAGGCTGGCCATGCAACAGGGGCAACGAAGTCCCCAACCAGCTGAGACCTAAGTAGTTGATCAATGAAAATAATCTCATGGAATGTAGAGGATTGGGGCTTAGAAAGAAGAGATATCTGGTTAGGGATTTCTTCGCTCTACATAAGCAAAACGTCCTTTCCATCCAAGAAACCAAATCAGCAGAAGTAACCATACATGTAGAACAATTAGGGGTCTAATGTATATTGAAAGGCTTACTATACCATCCAACAAATCTATAGAAGGAGTTTGTATAGGATGGAGTAGTGAATATCCTCACCTTAGAGAGTCTTTCATCGATCAATTCTTAGTTACAATCATATTTGAGGAACGGAGGACCAAAAACTTTGAATGTGCACAATGGTTTACTTAATTTGTATGATCATTCACAAAAGTTGATCTATTACTTAAGAAATTAGGGCAATTAGAGGAAGATGAAGCAGTGCCCTAGGTATTATGTGGAGACTTCAATATCACAAGACTAATAGAGGATGAGAATGGAGCACAACAAGGAAGGAGGGATAACCGAGCTCTTCAAAAATCTTATCTAGGATTTGATCTTATAGACCCCCACTAATGAAGAGATGATTAAATTGGACAAATTCTAGCCCACAAATGGAGAAACTTGATGTTTTCTACTCTCCATGAATGGCTAAAACCAAATTCCCCAAATTTTGGCAACATACCCCGCCAAGAGTCAAATAAGATCACACTCCAATATACGCCTAATGCGGACCACATGAATACCTCCAACATCTTCAGATACAACAGAGAATGGGAAAACCACTAAGGCTTCGGGATAGGGCTTAGGAGTAGTGGTAGGGGCACACAACCCACGTAAGACTCCTGGGACTTCATTATTGGGAAGAAAAATATCAAAATCAAAACAATAATTGAAATCTTAGCAAAAAAAACTACATATCGGGCCAAACATATAAGAAAAATAGGAGATACTCTAAACATATGGAGAATATTGATATGACAAAGAAAGCAGGGACCTGACTGAGGAAGAAGCAGGTGAAGAAGAGAACCTCGGAGTGGCATACGATATGATTATACAAGAGGAAGAGGCATATTGGAGGAAAAGATCAAGGACTACTTGGCTAAAGGAAGGTGTTAAAAACACAAAGTTTTTCATGCCATAGAAAATAGCATAAGAAATAGAAAATGGATTCAACAACTAAGAAAATGAGAACAAATCATCACAGTAGAAAAGTGAAAATTGAAAGGGAAATTAACAAACATTTCCATGATATATTTGGGAAAACAAAAGAAATGAGGTACAACACATATTGGCAACGACTATTCCTTCATAAGAAGAGAATAGACCTAAGCTACCCGGACTCCCCTTTCTTAGAAGAGGAGATAATGCTTACCATCTCCGAGTTGGAGGCTGACAAATCACTAGGGCTAGATGGCTTGCCGATGACATTCTACCAAAAAGGTTGGGAAGCCATTAAGGGGGACCGCCTATGTCTCTTCAATGATCTCTTCTACCACTGTACCAGTCTAGAAAGAATCAACTAGTCAAACATCTGCCTCATTCCTAAAAACGGGTCCCCAACAACAATCAATAACTACAAAGTCATTGGTGACCTTATTGATGAGTCTTAAACAGCTTTCATCTAAAGGGCTGTTGGGTGCATAGTATATATGCGCTCTCACGCAAGTGTACGTACTGTAAAAGTTATAAAGTGATGAGATAGGAATCTCGAACTCATAGGGAGTAGTGTGTAATCTCTCCAAGTACTAGCTTTGTCTCAACTTTTTGTTCATTCAATCAAACGAAAGAGTGTTTGGATATAAACTAAAATTAATTTATCTATAAAATAGTGAATTAGGAATGAAAAATTTTGGGAAAAACTCATTTAATTACAAATAGGGTTGTGCGCCTTCTTGACATGTGAAAGGATGATCATCTATAGCTCACACTAGATTGCAAGAAAGTCATGAACAAGGGTTATTCGATGGTAGGATTAGGTAACTCAACGCTTATATCAATTATAATTCATGGATTATCCATGAATACCCCTAGTGTCTCTTGCATCATATGTCTATGGGTAGAGTCGAAGTTCTCCAACCCTAATTCTCTACACCAACCATGGATCTACCATGATATATGCCTATAGCACGTGACTCCAACCCAAGAGTCGGACTTGTACCTTGCAATACATGAATCAACCTCAAATCTTATTGGAATAAGACTTAGGTATTAGATTTATCATTAATGATGTAATAAGGAACATATTTGCAAACACATTCACATGATCAAGCAATTTAATATGAATCATAGATTCTATATATCCGCATGTCAAGAAATCATACATACCCAAGATTAAGAAATCAACCATTGATCATGGAGTTTGTTACAAAATTTAGATCTAAGCACAAAACATCTCAGGATGAAATTGCACAAGAGAAAGAGGAAAAGAGATTGAAACAAGATGAAAGCCTTTCTCCTCCTATGATTTTGCCTTGATGAATCTTTTCGCCTTTGGATCGCAGATGAATCTTTTATGAATCCGCCTCTCCTTCCCCCACGCTTTTCTTTCGTGAATATTCGATCGCTAGTATTTATAAACTTAATCGGGCTTTTACGATGCTCATATTTGGTCAAGTTATGACGCCGATCACCGGCAAAGTTTTATAATGAGAGTTGTGACACTGTGAATTCCAACCGTCGCTGATGCTAGGTTACCGAGGATTTCCTAATTTTCTTGGTGTCGGACGCCTATGTTTATCCATCGTGATACCCAATTCAAGATTGCTCTAGTGGTGAGATTTTGACTTTTCCTTTGAAAGATTGCTCTAGAGTCCCTCACCGCTATAATTCACTATAACTTGAATTAGTGTTTGAATGCATATAATTTATGATTACACTCAAAACAAGTAGAACAATCTAAATCAGAATAAATTCACATAATAGAGCCAAAACATGCAAGATACAAACTATATACCATAATTTTTGGTAGTAAATCAGTTGATAAAAGTCCTTAAAATAGCTTTTTTTGTGTAGAGCTAACAAGGAGATCCATCCATTACAACATATCTAATCGTGAAAAGAAACTATACATGGAATACAATGAACCATGCATGATGGAATACTATTCAAGTTGACTTCAAAAAAGTCTTTAAATATAGTCAATTGGGGCTTCTTGCTAGAAAAACTACATGCAAGAAGTTGCTTCGACCTAGATGGATCAAAATGGATCCAAGTACTACTTAGTTCCTCAAAGCTAAATTCCACCTCAATGGTAAAGAAACAGGTGATGTTAGACATAGGAGAGGTTTGAGACAAAGTTAACTTTTATCGCCGCTTCTCTTTGTGTTAGGAATGGACGTACTAAGTACCATGATCGATCTGCAATGTCACATGGGAGAATATCTCCACGGGTTACAGGGTGAACAACCGTGAAGAGTGCACTGGGATCTCCTCTTTGCAATATGCTGATAATATGCTAATCTTCTCATCAGGGAAAAAATGTCATCTAAGAGTGCTCAAACTCATCTTCTATCTCTTCGAGGGCCGATTGGGACTTAAGAATAACTTCAACAAAAGTACTTGGGTCTATATACCGTCTCCTTGAGTGGGTGACCTGGAAAATTGAATACTTGGATAATGAATTTCTAACTATGTAATATAAGATCATTTAGTTAAATATACCTCCTCCGAAAAGAACCTATACCCACTTAGGTGACTACCCATGCGGGTATCCTTTTCTAGAAAGGGATCTCCAAACACCGCCTCAAGCATTACTACCAAAGAATTTCACAATAGAGCTCGAGGTCAAGGCTATGGTGAGTCTCCCAGATGATAATTAGGTAAATGACCAAGCCCTGGAACCCCTTACGGGCACATGGCGCAACATGCTAATCCCTCTTTGTGAGAAAGGCCTAGATATGTTTATATATGGGAAAACCTATACTCAAAATGGGGCCCCTTACTAGAGCTTGACGAGGAGAATTTATGAATACTCACAAGCAAACATAACAACCTCAAATGGGCAAGGATTGGGTCGCAGATCTTGAGCTCACATTCTCTCAAATCTTTATTGTAAAGTCCTTATACTTGTTCCTCCTAAATGGGAGAGGGTGGGACAAAGGAACAATTCCAATGTCCTTTTGGAAACAAATCCATGCCTAATAAATCAAATTATTCATCCGCTAAGTCACACAACAAAATCCTCAAGTTGGACAACCTAACAAAAAGACAATGCCATGGAAGGAGATCAAAGTGCTTCCTATGTGATAACGAGTTTGAAACGGTTACACATATGCTCTTTCAATGTAGCTATGCCCAGAATGTCTAGAATAACTTCATTGTCCTGTTACATCATCCAGTTACACCCATATCATGCTATGATCCTTGGAGAACATGCACACCAACCCCAATACATATACATGGGCTTGGACTTGGTCACCATGGTCATCCTTTGGTCCCTCGTGGATAGAAAAAAATAATCAAGATGTCTTAATGATAAATAACGATTTTCATAAAACTCGCTCATGATGTGGATTTCCTCACTGCCTTTAGTTCTCTAGTTGATGTATCCAAACAAGACAAGCTAGAGGCCACAGAGAACCTAGTCAAAAGGAGCTTAGCTTTTACAAAAGAAGCTAAAAGCCCCAGTGTCAGCCCCATATCTAGCCATACCTTAGTACACTGTCATGCAACCCATATCCCTACATGTCCCTCATGTACATGTGCCATACCCTACCTCAATTTCCATAAGTACTAGGCTACATCGATCATGAAGACCCAGAGGAGCAGGACGTGAGAGGGCTGTGAAGAGAGAGCTGTGGAAAAGTGGCATTGAAGGAAGGGCTGAGGCTAGTGAGCTGTTGATCTGCTGGTGAGCTGCCGAGGAAGATGTGGAGATTGTTAGGTAGGTAGATCCACAATATGAATCCATATATCGTCCCTATTTTATAGAACTTTTGCTGGTTTATTTGTGATTTGGTCCCATTTTTTTGTCCATTCTTTGGCCTTATAGTGGTTGATAGCAACGGTGTTCTAGTTATGGGTTCTTGAGTGACAGATCTTGTGTTTAGAGGTTTGATTCTAGTTGGGAGTTGTAATCTTGTTGTTGTCTGACTGTGTAGTAGAGCAAGCGAGGTTGGGCTTCAATGCATGTCAATTGTTTGTGAAAATGTGTGTAAGTAGATGTAACAATATCGAAGAAAATAAAAAGGGGGGTTTCAAATCTGCGGATCATGGTTTGTTGCTAGATCTTGTTCCTGATATAAACTACCAAAGAAACAGGATTATTAAATTGAAGACATAGGAATGTAATGTGGATGAAGAACTATAGAGTAGTAAATCTTCCTCGACGCATATCTCTCACCAAGCTTGAAAAATAGAAGCTTAATAACTTTGCAAGAATACCTCGCTTAGGACTCATGGTCATGTTGCAGTTTGTTGTAATGAGGAATTTGATTTTAAAAGGGTGATGTAGTTTCTATTAAAAGGAATTGGAATGAAATTGTTGGGTTTACCTTTTATATGGAGTCAGCCCCAATATCGATGCACATAGTTTAATTCTCAAAAGTTATTCCTTTTATTCAAAGACTGTAATCAGAATGGTGATGTTGCTATAATGCTATTATGGGAATGAACAATTTGAAATTAAGATCACATTATCTCTTTAGTCTAAAAATTATATTTGAACTACTCCATCAAAACCCGCTTGGTAACATTACAACAAGATAGATGATAACATTCTCAGAAGTTACATCAAGAAGCACAACTTTTGTTAGATCTTGAATAATTTTAGTTCTTATTAGGAAGGCATTCTTTTAACTATTGATTCACTTTAGATAGAAGTTAGGTACATGCTCAGTATTAGGTTATTAATGAGGATATCATTGCCATTATCCAAATTAAATAACCAATGAGTCATACCATCAAGTTGAATGCTTTTTGTGTCATGGGATGCATTCTTGTGCGCCAGATATGTGTTTTTTTAGCATGCTTTGGGTTATGAATGTCTTATCTCGATTTGAATGAGGCCCGTGATATTCTCTTAGGTACTAGTGAAGTCGAATTGGCAATTTATTAATAAGTTAAATACACTTATTCTAACCCTAAAAGCTTAATTAAACTCATTATGAACAATATAATTTTGGGTAATAACTGCGGTGGGGGTACCATACTATGCACTTTTCTCACATCAATTTCAATTTGTTTCTTTTCGATCGAACTTCAATTTTATTTCATTGGATGTTACACGGGGACTCCAAATAAATTAATCCTACATACCGCTGTGGCCAAGTAGGACGCCATGTCACCCTCCATTTTATATTTACCCCTTCCGCTTTTACCTAAAACTCCCTTTTTTCTCTTCTTCTTTTTCCTCCAAGAGATACAAATGACCTTCATCTTTGACGCCGGAGAGGATCAACTACCGACTTTATGATCAAATTTTAGGGCTCCTTCTGTGATTCAAAGATCACCTCCCCCGATGGCAAAGTGAATGGTGGCAAACTCCCACGTGATCATTACTATATCATCCTCCTCCCATGTCTTCTTTCTTCTTCTTCTCAGGTTCTGAAGTGAAGTGAAAGCTATGTTCTTTGTTTGGTTGGTGGTCAAATCCTTGGAAAAAGTGAACATATTTTAGAGGGTGGATGAGAATTGTTTTAGCGGTGGTGCTCAGATTCTAGGGTTTTGAATGTCACTCTTCTTGTTTGTTTCTTTTTTTTTTGTTTCTGCAAATCAAGGAGGTTGTGATTTATTTATTATTATACGAGGATATCTAATCTTTCTAATCTTCTAATCTTTTCTCCCTCTTGACTTATCTCTAGGGATGATGTTTAATTTTCATCTTTAAACCGAAAAAGAATGTTCATTTTATCTCTAAAGTGGAAAGTCATTTCTATTGATTGTCTCTTTTGTTGTTGAATATTTGAATTAGATGTGTGGTTGTTATCTCTTATTTTCTCAATTTCTTCTCGCCTAGCTTTTGTACCTCTTTTCTCTCTCACCTCTATCAGCCATGCGTCGGACAAAATTCGATCATTGTCGACCATCGATCCTTTCCTCGCTACCAAGATGGAGAAGCTTCCCTCTGTCAGACCGCTCTCCTTGCGAAAAGAAGAAGAAGAGAAGAAACGGGGTAAATGTAAAAGGGAATGGGATAAATGTAAATTTAAAGGGTGACATGTCATCCTACGTGGGCCATATTCCTAAGTACCTATATGGGATTGATTTCATCGAATACCCGGTGCACCTCCCTATGGAAACAAAAATTGAAGTTCTGTGACCTGAAAAGAAGCAAATTAGAATTCAATGACCGGCTTAGACAAGTACATAGTACCTACATCCCATACGTAATATTACCAAAATAATTTTTAACAAACAAATATAGTATAAACAACTTAATTAAACTCCATTACAAATCCAAACCCTAACCCTAACCCTTCCCTTCTCAAGGAGCGTACCACGGCTCTCCATCCCTCTCCCCTTACCCTCAGCCTCCTTCTTTTGCCTCCTCCGGCCCTTGACGCCCCCTATATCCAGCCCGCACCACCGGCCATCATCTCCTCCCACATGTCAATAGAAAGGGAAAATTCAAAACATAAAATTTCATAAAAAGATAAAGAATCTATTATCCAATCTATGTTTTAGGACCGTAATCTCTCAAAACATTTGGAGACCCTCACCACCAAGGATCTAATCATCACAACCAAACCATTATCGAAATTCAAACGAATTCCATCAAGGCGAACAAACTCACCACCCTTCTCACCAACAGCTCCAGAGCAGCAATAGGGCATCCATCTTCAACGCCTCCACCACCACCCTGAAACCCATCAATCCAAAACCAAAATCAAAATCCTGAAACCATTGAATCAAAACAATAATCAACACCTTGATGAAGCACCCACCCATGGAGAGCAAGAACCTTGGGCCGCTTCATCTCATCGAGGGCTTTGTCATCGCCACTGCAATCTTAAAAATATGAATCAATGGCATTCGATCTTAAATATACAAAATTAAAGACTTTCCTTTTTCCCTTGGGATGCTTAAAAATAGACATCCAAGTGCACACACAACAAACTAAAAATAAGAGAAAAATCACTAGATTACTCGGTTAACAAACAACCAAAAACAAAATGAAAGCTTAAAAAGAAGCTTTTTATTTTCTTTAGAATTCCGTGCATTTAACTCAAAGCGGAAATCTCCAACCAACCCTAACAAAACAGAAAGCCATTATAAACTGCATCAAAGCCTATTAGGTATAAGGGTCCCTTGATAAAGCGTGCGGGTTCTCCAAAGGAAGAGTAGGAGGACAAGTGATCTCTCTCCCCGTAGACTAACATGTGATCGAAGCTACCACGCGCAAGTGACGCTCTCGCGTGAACTAACACAAGATCGAAGTTGCCCTCCTCATGCACGCCTCGACTTCTCATGTGAGGCGATTTTTGCCTTTGTCAAAATACAAATAAAAAACATAGCCATTTTTAGTAAATTTCACCCAATAAAATCAAACCAAAAAGATCAAAACTTTGAATCGATCCCACCCATCAATCAATACCTATACATGAAGATGTCCCGCTCTTATACCAACCGGCGCCGCAAGTTACATTGTATTCCTAAGGGAGCTCGACATCTACACCTCCGCCAACTTCGATTGGCCCCTCTCACGCGACCCCGATGTATGCTCACCAAAAAGTAATAAAAGTACCCCGAGGGTAGGGTAGTCGAATCCACGTAAAACCGCGTAATCTAGTACCAATATATCCTCTTCATTATCTAACCTAAAATATGTTGGTGGTTTTGTGGATCCTAACTAAGTAATCTAGATAATAACTAAAACTAAAGTGAATGTACTTGGCAAAAATAGGGTTATCACCAAGAGAAAAATGACACCGGATCTCTATCCCCTAAGAATCTCGTGTTGACTAATTTCCTAATACCGCTATCATCTAGTTAATATATTCTTGGATCATGAAGAACCCTAAATTAGTTTGACTCCCCATCTCTCATGCAACCAAACCCTAGTCCCATACAAAGGACTTTCATTGACGATTTCATTATCATTATTATTAGTGTTCTCTCGTTCCCACTATTAGGTTTTATCTAATCCATAGAGTGTGTTATGTAAAACATTACGACAACCGATTCTTTAGGGCGCACGCATCTAATTATCATATATGCCAGATCTAGCTTGACCGAGATTTCTCTTCATGCATCAGGCAACTACAGACATGTTATTGGAGCTTTTGCACTAACAACCTACAAGTATTAAGCACACATAGACAATTCACAAAAATAATCAATTAGAAAGCCTAGTATTAAAAAGAAAGGAAAATAGTCAGAAGTTCATCCTAGGGTTCAAGGATCCTGGGTACCACAGAAGATTTAGCCTCTTATACTATGGGAAACCCTAACAAGATCTAAAGAAGAAGACATAAAAGAATATAAACTCCCTCGATCGATGTCTTATTCGCCTTCAATCTCCTCTCTAAAACCCCAAATTGATGACAAAAGAATCGCCCAAAGTCAATCCGCCAAAAGTCCTTTCAAAAAGTTGCATTGGGCTCTTTTATAGGACTTCAAAAATCATGAATCACAGTGTGTGTTGATCAAAAGCACGACCGTGTTCTATCCCCAAACGCATTTTTATAAAATCTCAGAGTTCCATTGTGCAAAAAGCACGCCTCGAACATGGCCGCCGTAACTTGTCTCATGGCTCTTTTCACTATGAATTGTTCTGATTTTCACTCCTTTTGTCCCGAGTGCCTATTTTCATGTTCAATCACAACAAAGCACCCAATAGAGAACAAAAATAGCGAAATTCATGCGAAAAGACAAGTAAAGTACATCCAAATGTAGAATGAAAATGTATAATTATGTACTCCTTAAATACCCACACACTTGAACTTTTGATTGTCCTAGAGCAAAGAGAGTATAGAATAGACAAATAGATGAGTGCATGATCTCCTCCCATCTCAAAATAATTGGTAGTCCCTTTGGTGTCCTTGAAAACAAAGAGTTGGGCATAAGACAATTTTTACTTTAAAATAGGTCTTACCTTATACTTATACCCCAAATGTGAGTGTGTGTGTGTGTGTGTGTGTGTGTGTGTGTGTGTGTGTGTGTGTGTGTGTGTGTGTGTGTGTGTGGCCCCTCCTAAGATACCTCCTAACCGACTCCAATCCTAGCCCAAATTTAGTCTAGACCTTATTTACTCACTAATCTCTTTTGACTTTTTATTTGGGTAGTAGCCGCGATATATCCAAAGGAGATAACCATTTCCCCAAAGAGGTCATCAAGTAAACATTTGTGATGCCCAAGAACCGACTCACTAAGAGCGGCTTTTATGCTTCAAAGGTGATAGCTCTTTCTACCATAATTTTCTTTTCTCGTAGGGTATCCCTAATGGATCCGAATTTTGGGGTTTTTCTTTTTTACTCTAAAAGAAAATCCTCACTATTGGTCAAACTAGCTAGAATCCAAAACCAAAGCGCATACAAGTGGCAACTATGTTAGGGTTTGTGTGTGAAAATTTTTGTTGTGTGTCAAGCAAAGGCAAAACTACATATATAATATATTTTTGAAAAAAATTTGGCACTCCAAGCTAATCTTTGCCTAGATATAGAGAGGACTACCAATCATTACAATCATAGATCATCCTAAATCAACACTCATCATGAATAAGATAAGTAATGACTCAACCCTCTTCCACACTTAAATTGTTTTTTTGACCCCAATGTACACAATATATACACAAAAAAGAAACAATATGACATGTAAATCAAAAAGGGAAGAGATTTTTGAACTTTCCTAAATAAACGTAGTGTGATGTAGCCACTCTTATCATGGATCCTTGTCCATGTTTCGAATTCAATTTCTCCTCGAGCATTGAAGGCATAAAAGGAAATCCCAAAAGTATATATAGATGACTAACTCTTTGTTACATATGGAATACTAAAAAATTAAAAATTAAAAATACAAAAGTAGTAAAAAAGAAAAAGATAGTGATGATGCTGATCCTCATGCGCTTGGCTCCTCATCATTGTCGCCGTCCATAAGAGTCCTACAAGGCCCACCCCTCGTATCCCTCGTGGTCGGTGTTGCAACAAATGGTAGGGGTGGATACTCGATCCCATGACGCTCGAGGAGACGCTACACCCCTCCCCCCAGCCAGTAGAGAAGTGCATCTCGATCGGTCTGGGTTGGGGCTGGAACTGGTGGTGGTGGCACTGTACTAGGCACGGTTGCTGTTGTCGGGTCTTATAGCTTGTTGGGGGTTGCAACGGTATAGATGATGCCACGTGAGGTGCGTGGTGGCGCAAGATCCCCATCACTCTCAATGTGTCCACTGTAATTGGGGTAGTGCCCCCAACCACTGTCATCCTCTCTATCACGTGCGCGGAGAAGATATTTATCCCTCATGCCAAATCTCGCGGATATAAGGCTCGGTGAACACCCATTTCCACTCGAATCTGGCCACCTTATATAAAGGAAACTAGGCAACAATCCATCCCAGGAGGAGTGGGAATCCGTCCATCATACTCTGAAGAAAAAGGAAGTCACTTGTGCTGACAACTCCCATGCTGTCTCCCCAACCCGTTATCGAGTGATTGAGCACCGTATGCATATATCTGAGGGTCAGAAGCAAAGGGAGGAGGGCTTCACCGTCAAGGGTCATAGTCCAATCTCAGTTGTCCCCTCAAGATGGTGGTGGTTCATTCTAGAAGAGACCTTCTAGTTGATCCCTCAACAGTCCACTTGCACAAAATCAAAGATACAATCATCAATATGGTCAATGAAATAACAAGAGTCATCAAATTCCATGGGGTGTCACGTGGCTTTTTTAAATGTAAAAGTGACTGTTTCCTCTCCAACCCGTGAGGGTCATCCAACCATCCTTGATGTCAAATAGCGTTTGTATTGTTTTCAGAAATAGTCTCCCAAGGATAAGGAGAACTTCCACATAATCATCCAAATCCAAGATAATTAAGTCCACCGAAAAGATGAACTTGTCCACCTTTACTTGTACATCTTAACAATACCTTAAGGGTGGCAAATCGAAATACTGGCTATTTGAAGTGTCACCTTGGTTGGCTTGGGCACTCCAAACCCTAACTTTTGGAGTATCTTGTATGGCACGAGGTTGATCATCTTGCTGATCTTTTTTTACCTTAGTCGGGTAAGATAACTATGGTTGGTACTCAAGCAACTTTGATGATTCCTTCTCTTTATGTTTGGTTGAATTCTCTAACACATCCTCATCCCTTTTCTCCCAGCTTTCTCGCCTCATTCTTCTTAACCGTGTATCCTTCTAAACTTACGGTTGAGGTGAGGGCAACTCAGCCCACTCTATCACGTACTCTCTTAGGGTTAACCTTTGTGTTACTTGGGAGAGCGCTTAGCCATCATTCTACTAAAGACTTGTCAATTTGCTAAAACTTGATGCTCAAGATTCTCGCAATGACGCTCGCTGGTTCCTCATGAGCTCGCATGGCCTTTGAGGCATACGCCATTGGCCCGAATATACTGTGGCAACACCGCCTCAAAACTCACCCTCTTTTCTCTAGTGTTGGCTCTTAAAAGCTGGCGATTTATTGGCCTCGGGTACGCTCTTTGATTCTGCCCCTGTGGTGCTCCATGAAAAGTTAGGATAATTCCTCCACCGGTTGTATGCTGGGTTGTATGGGTTGTTCCTCAAATCTACCCCACTACCTACAAAATCCACTTGCTCAATACGCCGGTACCAACTTGTGAAGATGAATACATAGGGCTTGGTTGGTTCCCACATTTTCTGCGACTCATCACCATGCTCATCGCTAAGCAAAGGGTCATGTTATCAAGGTTGTCGCTGCATCTACTTTGTAAACCCTTGCGTACCGATAGGTTTGTTCCTTTTGAACTCCATTGATATCCGCTGGTTGCCATCTCTTCAATTAGCGCTTTGGGCCTCCTCGTGGTACTTTCTACACAATGTGGAACCATCGACCGCCACGCCCAAAGATCTATTTAGTGACCACGCTCAATCTATTATAGAAGATCTAGACTTGTGCATCCAAACCCACTAATTCCATACCGTGGGAATATTTCCCGAAAGCATCTTCCCTTTTACATCTCTCCTACAGATGTCAAAAAATGTCTCCTCGACTCCATCCGTTCTCAGGTGGAGGAGATATCATTCAAGCTTCCCTGTTGAATTTTGGTCAGCGGAAAATACCTCTATTAAGAACTTCTCGCCAATTGTGCCCATGTGAAAGTGGGATGGGAACCTTTGGGTAATGAGTTCAATCTATTGCTTGGCCATGCCTCCTGACTGAAAATGGGAATCAACTTGAGGTAAATTGCAAATCCGCAGTAGCACTCCACCTTACTTTGATGATGCCACGTGATTTCCAAGAAGCTTGTCAAGTAATAACATATGGATCCCTCATCTTGGAACCCATCGAATTGGCCAACGCCTATTGGACTATCTCAGTATGACATTGGGCTTCAGTTCAAAGTTGTTCACGCGGATTAAGTGCAGTGGTTTAATGTTTGACCCGACCCTTAATCGAGATCCCGGTCCTGCAAGAAACCGTAGATAAAATAGGTCGGGCATACGTCACCTTCACCTTCAGCCGATTAATCTGCATTCTACTCTCAAACTTTTAAGTGGTCTTTTTAGAGAATAATCTCTCTCATCTTCCAAAATAATGGGCGTTGATGCCTCAAAGTATTGGATCTAATAATTTAATGGATAAGCAGGGAGCCCTGTAGTCATACCACTAGTACCGTAATGTAGAAAAACAAGATCGGATCTAGAAATAAAGCAATACAATTCCATGCAAAAATAAAAAACTAGAACTAAATACTTCAAAACTAAGACTAAAACAAAGTGGCTAGAGTAATAGGATCCTAACGCTCCTAGAATTGCCTCACTCTAAAGCAATGGCACCCAAAAAACTTGATGTGTGCTCACCCGCAAGCTGCACGTGGTCAATTCAAGTACCTCAAAGTATCCCCGGAGGGTAGTAAGTAGTCGAATTCCACGCAGGACCGAGAGAACTTAGTATTAATTTATTCTCTATTATCTAGCCTAAAATATGTTAGTGGTTTTAGTGGGATCCCCTAACTAAATAATCTAAAGAAGAACTAAAAATCCAAAGTGAAATCAGTAGGCAAATCTAGGGTTATCACCAAGAGAACATGGCAACCCTCAATCTCTATCCCCCTAAACTTCCCTTTGTTAAAATAATTTCCTAATGTTGGCCATATCTAGTGTGAGATATATTCTTGGACCGTGAGCAAACCCTCTAAATTAGTTTGACCCTCGATCTCTCCCCGCAAATGCCCCAAACCGTGTCCCATACTCACCTAATTTCATCGTATTTAATCGCATTCAACATTATTATTAGTGTTCCTCGCGTGGTTCCAATTATTAGGTTTTACCCTTAAATCGGAGAGATATATTGTGCAATCAATAGGGAAACTCAGATCTCTCAAAGATACATTCAAATTTCCCCTATCATCTATGCCTAGATCTAGTATAAATGTAGGATTTTATCTTCATGTACTGCAAGCAACTACAAATATGTAACTCACGGCGCTTTCGCATCTAACAAACCACAAGCATTAAGTACCATTACATCGACAATTCACAAGAATAACCAACAAAGAAAAGCCTAGAACTTGCTGAAAAAGAAGTATTAGGAAAAGAGTTACAAGTTTCATCCTAGGGTTCAAGAAACCCGGGAAAGGCACCACAAAAGGTTTTAGCCTCCTCATACTATTCGGGAAACCCTACTACAAGATCTGTAAAGAAGAAGCATACAAACTTCCTCGGGATTGACGATGTCTTCTTTCTGCCTTCAATCTCCTCAACTCCCAAATTTACCTAG
Source organism: Dioscorea zingiberensis (assembly GCA_026586065.1). NCBI lineage: Eukaryota > Viridiplantae > Streptophyta > Magnoliopsida > Dioscoreales > Dioscoreaceae > Dioscorea > Dioscorea zingiberensis. The sequence continues at coordinate 21,306,441 of CM048821.1, read as the reverse complement.
TCGATTACTCAAGCAAAGAGCCACCCAAAAGCTTCCATCGCCAAAAATCCTTTCAAAAAATTACATTGGGCTTCCTTTTATAGACTTCAAAAATCACGTAAGCACTAAGCGTGTATGGATATAAGCACGCTCTATATGTTCCTATCCTTTGAAATGCGCTTTTATAAGGATCCTCACAAGGACTGTACCTGGTAGTAGTATGCCCGAAACACGTAATCTGCACTTGTCTCTGCTTTTTGGCTCTTTTCCTCCTCGAATTGTCCCGATTTTTTGCTCCTTTTTGTCCGAAAGTGCATGTTTTCTCCTCCTCGCTTCACTACATACAAACAAAAGTACCCAACAGAGTAGCACGTAAAATAAAAAAATTAGCCCATGAGACAAGCAAAAACGTAATGCAAATGTAGTATAAAAATATGTATGATAATTATGCACCTATCAAGCACTCCATCATAGCAGTTGTCAGCCCCTCCCCTCGGCCTCTCTCGCCATGCACCACGCAATCTCTCTCATTGGACCATTGTCCGTCCAGGATGTTCAACCTACGCCACCTTTCTAATCATTAGAGTCTCCGAGACCTCTCTTTCCTAGCAACATCACTCCACTCCCCCATCTCTTCCTTTTCTTGGAGAAAACAAGCCGAAAGTAGATGTGGCGGGTGTGGGTGGGGGGAGAGAGAGTGAGAGAGTGAGGGAGAGAAAGAGAGAGAGAGAGCAGGAAGAGAGACAGAGAGTAGAGGAGTGAGGAGGGAGAGCTAGGAGGAGAAAGAGCTGGAGGGAGAGGAGAAAGTGGGCTTGAGAGCGGTGGTTGCTCCGAGAAGGGGGACACTCATTGGGTTCTGCTATGGGTTTGGTCATTGTAAATGAACTCCGCTCTTTGAGAAGGGGACGGTATTAGGTTAAGTGTTAGGGCTCTGTTGTAATGGGCTTCTAATTAAGTTGTTTATAATGTGTTGTTTTTTAAATATTAAGTTGTTTATATTTGTGTAAAGCCGTTTTGTATTAATTTTTAATTAAGTTGTTTATAATGTGTTGTTTTTAAATATTAAGTTGTTTATAATGTGTTGTTTTTTAAATATTGTGTTGTTTGTATTTAACCCATTAATAAATTGCCATACATCATCATAACTAAAATTGAATTTTTGTTAAAAATTAATTTTACGTTGGCTTATTTTATTAAAAAACTACCATGTCAAATATTATAACTAAAATTCTTTCTTTATTAAAATTTTATGGACATGTCAATAATACTACACGTGGCACTCTTTTAAATCGCCAGTCAAATACGGGTGAGTTGTAATGCCACACAAGCAAAATAACGCCCACCTAGAAAAAAAAAGAAAGAAAGAAAAAACATGTATTCTCATCTCATATACCCACTTTCAAAGCCTACATCAATGCTGTGAATCCAAAAAAAGAAAAACAAAAATACACAATACATAGGGACCTTTTATTAAACATTTTAAAAACATTGCAAGGGATAAAAGTGAACAATGGCATCATTTTCGTGGACAAAAGTGTAATTAATTTCTATTTTATTCTTTCTGCTTCTGGTATATTTACATGTGTTTTGATATAATGTTTAAAAAAGGTGTGTTCACAATAGGCTTCTAATTATGATATTTTATATACAATTCAAGTATTGATTTAAATAAAGTTTTGAAAGCGGATCGCCATACTTCAGCATATCAAGCTCATATCAGCGGTTGTGGTTGTTGAAATTCTTTCTCGTGATCTGGGAGTAATTAGACCCGGTTGCTAGTTAGATGAGGGGACCAATTGTAAATCCGCTCTATACCCATTATCAAAAGAAAACCCACAGAGAGCCATCAAGTGAGAAAGAAGTGTTGATGTCCCATAAGCTCTTTACTTTCTACCTTTGTTTAACAACCAAGAAAAAAACCGCAAAGAATAACAACCCTAGCTCAATGCAGACAACATCAAGGCAAAATATAGATTCCAAGCTTCTCCTCACAAACGAAGTTGTTGGATCTCTACTTACAATTAAAAACAACTAGAAATTCTAAGAGAAAAACACTTCAATTCCTTTTCAACAAGATGTAGATCTATCCTCGAGCAAACATCAACAAGAGATGAACCTCAAACAACTACTAAATCTATGAAAATAAAGGATAAGTA